>JANJGN010000005.1:1718005-1943005 GCA_026770705.1 Isurus oxyrinchus
TACCTGTGAACTTCACTGTGTTCCTGTGCACTTCATATGTACCTGTGTACTTCACATGTGCCTGTGTACTTCACTGTGTAGCTGTGCACTCCATGTGTACCTGTGCACTTCACATGCGTCGGTGCATTTCACCATGTACTTATGTACTTCACTGTGTACCTGTGTATTTCACCTTGTACCTGTGTACCTCAATGTGTACCTGTGCACTTCATATGTACCTGTGAACTTCACCATGTACCTGTGCACTTCACCGTGTAGCTGGGCATTCACCATATACCTGTGTACTTCACTGTGTTATTGTGCACTACACCATGTACTTGTGCACTTCATGGATACCTGTGCAATTCACGTGTACCTGTGAACTTCACCATTTACCTGTACACTCCACATCTTCCTGTGAACTTCACCACGTACATGTTTACCTCACCGTGTACCTGTGCACTTCACCATGTACTCCCTGTGTACTTCACTGTGTACCTGTGTACTTCACTGTGTACCTGTGTACTTCACTACATAGCTGTGTACTGCGCCATTTATCTGTGTACTTCCCCATGTACCTGTGCTCCTCATTGTGTTCCTACTTTCTCTTAGTTTGCCTTGTACCTGTGCTGCATTATTGTACCTTATCTTTAATCTTTGCTCCCTTACCTTACCAAATTGCAGTGACACAGAGATAAAAACCAAAAACTGCGGATGCTGGAAATCCAAAACAAAAACAGAATTACCTGGAAAAACTCAGCAGGTCTGGCAGCATCGGCGGAGAAGAAAAGAGTTGACGTTTCGAGTCCTCATGACCCTTCGACAGAACTGGGTAAATCCCAGGAAGGAGTGAAATATAAGCTAGTTTAAGGTGTGTGGGGAGGGGGGGTGGGGTTGGGTAGGGGGAGAGAGGTGGAGGGGGTTGGTGTGGTTGTAGGGACAAACAAGCAGTGATAGAAGCAGATCATCAAAAGATGTCACAGACAACAGAACAAAAGAACACATAGGTGTCGAAGTGGTGATATCACCAACTTTAACACCTATGTGTTCTTTTGTTCTGTTGTCTGTGACATCTTTTGATGATCTGCTTCTATCACTGCTTGTTTGTCCCTACAACCACACCCCTCCACTTCTCTCTCCCCCACCACCTCCCCACCACCATCAGCTTAAACCAGCTTATATTTCACCCCTTCCTGGGATTCACCTAGTTCTGTCGAAGGGTCATGAGGACTCGAAACGTCAACTCTTTTCTTCTCCGCCGATGCTGCCAGACCTGCTGAGTTTTTCCAGGTAATTCTGTTTTTGTTTTGCAGTGACACTATGTTGGTCTCAGGAGGATTGAGATGAGCTGTGCATTGACAATTTTAAATGGAAGTTTAACATTCTTCATGGGGTTCAGAGAATTGACAAATGTCAAGCAAATGGGAGCTGAATGTTTAAACAGTCCTGTCCCCACTAACAAACTGGCAACGTTGAACTAGGCTCTAATGCACCTCCTGTTCCGATCTTGAGGACTACCTGCAGCATTGCTCAATGGATTGGAGGCTAAGCTGTTTTCCTCTAAGACAAAAGGAGCCTGATGTACACAAATCGTTCTTTCCTCTCCAAGGATGGTATTTGGTGTTTCCCATGAAGGAGATGTCATGTCGAGCATCAGTAGCCCAATTAGAGACTGGTTGCTTCTCACTGACCTCCAATGACAACAGCCTCTACATCCTTAACACAGCAAAGCAGCCAAAGTTTCACCACACAAACAAACAAAATATGAGACTGAGCCACATAAGGAGATATTAAGGCAGGTGAAAAGCTTGATCAAAGAGCTAAGCGTTCGGAAGCATCTTAAAGGAAACAGAGAGAGAGAGAGGCGGAGATGTTTAGGGAGGGAATTAGTGAGCTTAGGGCACAAGCAACTGATTTCATGGCCACCAATGGTGGAACGGTTAAAATTGGGAATGCCAAGGACCAGGATTGGAGGAGCACAGACATCTCTGAGGGTTCTGTGGCTGGAGGAGATTACAGAGGTCGAGTGGTGAGAAAGCTAAGATAAGAGACATTGTGTAAATGGGAGCCAATGGTCAGCGAATGCAGTTAGAGTTAGACTGGTTAGGTTTACACACTGAAATGTGCACGTGACATGTAAAGTGTGATAAATGTTCTCATTCTTCACATGTCAAGGTTGATATATTAAAATGGCATGTTAGCCTGCAACAACATTACACTTTGTTAGATATACCAAACAGTCATTAACTGTTTCTTAGATTTCAGCCTGAAATTTACCAGTTACTTTCCTAACCTTTAGAAAAATAAACTGATTAATCTGAGTCTTGCTTATGTAACAATAAATGAGGTGGTTTGATTTTAAAGGGTGAGAGCTCCACCTTAGCAGTAGGAGAATACAATGTGGGTTAAAAGGCTGCTCCTTCCAAAACATCATCCCAATTACAGCATGAGAATTGCCTTGGTGTGTTAACCTGAAACAATCACACAGGAGTAAAGAGCACAATATAGTTAAAGTCATTTAGCCCATCTGAATTTATCCAATCAGCAAGTTCTCTTGGTCATTACAAAATCCAGTTGTTTCTTAAATGCTTCCAGGAGTTAATCTTGTCTTCTCCTTCTAGAAGTTTATTCCACATCTAGATCACTCTCTGAATCTGAAGAATTTCCTAATACAATTCCTAATGTTACCTGTGACTGGCTTGATACTTGGTCAGAGTATCACACTCTGGTTGTTTAAATAGTCCAGATGTATTGTGTTCTGTGAAAAAATTCATGCCCCTTTGTAAGATGCATCTCTTAGGCATCTTCTTTCCTTGGTAAATAGCCCCGAACACTCCAATCTATCCTCACAAACCAGGCTCTGAATCTGATGATAAGACTCATAGTTCCTCTCCGCTCTGCCTCCAGCTCCTCAAAGCCTCCCTTGTCTCAATGACCAGAACAGGACACAGTCCTCAAGGTGGATCTGACCAGAGCTGGAACCAGTGTTCACAATGGCTCTGACCCAGTCCAGTCCAGAGGCCAGTACAGTTTACTCACAACCTTGTCTAATTAGTACTTTCTGTTTTGGCTCCATGTAGTTCAACATTGGCTTAATCTTTTTGAATTGTTTGGACAGAGCACATATATAAGATGGTGTGATAGAAAGACTGATACAGAAAGAGAGGGAGACTGGTTCAGTCAGTCAATCATCTGCCCAAACTCTTCCTGATATATATTGAACAGGACGGAGATGATGGTCAGGGTTAAACCAGTTGGAATAAACAATAAATTAGAAGGAATTGAGCGACTATAACGTTAACTCCCTGGGTAGGAGTGAAAAGGGTGAAGGGCAGCAGGTGGGTCATGGTCAATATTCAATTTGGCCGGAAGGTGAGACTGCTCTGTGTTGTTTAAAGGGATACCGGTTGCATGTAGCAGTTATGTGGGCCTGGCTATGAGCTGTTCAGAGCCAGGCTGGATGTCTACACTGTTGGTTTGATCCATTTCCCACTCACTCTCATTTTATTCCTCTCTTGTTGGGCATTTAATGAGTCTGGGAGAGAGAAAAAAACAATTTATCTTATTGAGGGTAAATGGTTGCTGGCTGTTCCGTGATGGCCCACATTAAATGGCCATTTACAGCCAGTTTGTAATGAACTTTACAATCAATCACCACAACACACAGGAGGGAGGGAGAGACCAATAGCGTCAAGTGGAGGAGATGCTGGGTTAACCCTTTCAAATCCAGGCATTGCCCATTAACCAGGAGGCTCTCCCACACTCTACTGGAAGAAGTCACCGCCAAGGAGGTCAAATCTAAAATATAAACATTGACCTCCTGTCACTGCCACATTCATTGGGCTGAAACTTCAGATATCACACACTGACAAAATGGTGAATAGTAGCAGATTTCAGGAGGACAAGGACATGGTGAAATGGGCAGACATGCAGCATATGCAAAGGAATGCAGAGAAATGTGAATTGATTCATTTTCGTTGGATGAATAGCCGGGTAAATATGAACTAAATGGTGAAATTGCAAAAGGGGTGTAGGAACAGAGGGGCTGGGGGGGGGGGGGGGGGGGGGGGGGGTGGGGGGGTGGGAGGAGGGGGGGAGGGTGGGGGTGGGTGGGAGGGGTGGGGGAGGGGGGGGTGGGTGGTATGGGGGGGGAGGTGGGGGTGGGGGGGAGGGGTGGGGGGGGTGTTGGGTGGGGGGGGTATGTAAACAAGTCTTTGAGGTGGCTGCATAAGTTAACAAGCCTGTCAAAATAGCATATGGTACCCGGGGTTTTATAAATAGAGGGACTAATTGCACAAGGAGAGGAAATTAAGCCGAACATTTATAAAACACTTATGGAAAGTTTCATACTGCAGATGCTTGAAATTAGAAATAAGTACAGAAATTGCTGGGAGTGCTCCCAGTGTCTGTAGAGGGACAGAGAGTTAATGTTTCAGGTCAGATTGTGATGAGGGGATCTACAGGTAAAACATTAAATCTGTTTCTCTCCACAGACACTGCCTGACCTTTCCTTCCCATTCAGTTGTGGAGTGTGGGTGTCACTGGCTGGGCCAGCATTTATTGCCCATCCCTAATTGCCCTTGTTCAGAGGATATTTTTAAGAGTCAACCACATTGCTGTGGGTCTGGAGTCACGTGTAGGCCAGACCAGGTAAGGACGGCAGATTCCCTTCCCTAAAGGACATTAGTGAACCGGATGGGTTTTTACAACAATCGACAATGGTTTCCTGGTCATCATTAGACTTTTAATTCCAGATTTTTATTGAATTAAAATTTCACCATCTGCCATGGTGGGATTCGAACCCTGGTCCCCAGAGCATTACTGGACTTATTAGGCCAGTTCCAGTGCCACATCCTCCCCATTGCTGAGTGTTTCCAGCATTTCAGTCTCTGTAAAACGCAGCTAGAGTATTGCATCCAGTTCTGGGTGCCACAATTTAGGAAGGATGTGAAGGAATTGGAGAGGGTGCAGGAGAATTTTGCTAGAATGGTACCAGGGATGAGGGATTTCAGATAAGAGAGAAGAATAGATTGTTCTCCTTAGAGTAAAGGAAGAGGAGATACATAGAAGTCTTCAAAATCACAAGGCTTTCATAGAGCGGGTGGTTCTCAAATATTTTTAGTTGAAGGATAGTTTTTCAAAAGATTTAGTAAAACTGACAGCCCCATCTCACGATAGAATCACAGAATCACAGAACCTTAATGGCACAGAAGGAGGCCATTCAGCCCATCGTATTTGCACTGGCTCTCCAATGAGCATTATGACCTAGTGCCATTGCCCTGCCTTTTCCCCTGCACATTGTTTCTATTAATTAATATAATACTATGCTGTTATACTATGATATAACACTGTGTAACCCACATCATATGAAAGTGGAATATATAGAGAGTGTTATGGCAATGCTTGTAATAACATGGGTATTAACTTTGAGTTTTCAATGTGCCTAATAATTACTGCAGGGAGGGGCCCAGAGTGACCAGGGGCATGGAAAGAGAAGGGGTGCGGGGAGAACAGGAGCATGGAGAGAACAGGAGCACAGAGAGAGCAGGAGAACAAAGAGAGCAGGAGCACAGGAAGAGAGCAGGAGAACAGAGAGAGCAGGAGCACAGAGAGAGCAGGAGAACAGAGAGAGCAGGAGCACAGAGAGAGCAGGAGAACAGAGAGAGCAGGAGCACAGGAAGAGAGCAGGAGAACAGAGAGAGCAGGAGCACAGAGAGAGCAGGAGAACAGAGAGAGCAGGAGCACAGAGAGAGCAGGAGAACAGAGAGAGCAGGAGCACAGAGAGAGCAGGAGAACAGAGAGAGCAGGAGCACAGAGAGAGCAGGAGAACAGAGAGAGCAGGAGCACAGGAAGAGAGCAGGAGAACAGAGAGAGCAGGAGCACAGAGAGAGCAGGAGAACAGAGAGAGCAGGAGCACAGAGAGAGCAGGAGAACAGAGAGAGCAGGAGCACAGAGAGAGCAGGAGAACAGAGAGAGCAGGAGCACAGGAAGAGAGCAGGAGTATGGGGAGAGCAGGAGCATGGGAAGAGAGCAGCAGCACGGGGATAAAGTAGGAGCACAGGGAAAGCAGGAGCTTGGGGAGAGCATGCACAAGGGGGTAGCCAGAAAACAGAGAGGGCAGGAGCATGCATACAGAATGAGCACGGTGAGAGCAGGAGCACCAAGCAAGCAGGAGCACGGAGAGAACAGAAGCAGGGGGAGGGAGCAGGAGCCCAGAGAGAGCTGGTGAGCATCAAGAGCAGGAACATGGAGAGAACAGGTGCACCGGCAGAGAGCAGGAGCACGGGGAGAGCAGGAGCACGGAGGCAGCAGGAGCACATGGATAGCAGGAGCACGGGGAGAGTAGGAGCATGGGGAGAGCAGGAGCACGGGGAGAGCAGGAGCATGGGAGAGCAGGAGCATGGGGAGAGCAGGAGCACGGGGAGAGCAGGAGCACGGAGGCAGCAGGAGCACGGGGAGAGCAGGAGCACGGGGAGAGCAGGAGCACGGAGGCAGCAGGAGCACATGTAGCAGGAGCACGGGGAGAGTAGGAGCACGGAGGCAGCAGGAGCACGGGGAGAGCAGGAGCATGGGAGAGCAGGAGCACGGGGAGAGCAGGAGCACATGGATAGCAGGAGCACGGGGAGAGCAGGAGCATGGGGAGAGCAGGAGCACGGGGAGAGCAGGAGCACGAGGAGAGTAGGAGCATGGAGAGCATGTAATCCCAGGGAGAGCTGGAGTGCAGGGAGAGCAGGATCATCGAGAGAGCCGGAGCACACAGACAGCATGCACTTGGGGAGAGCACGAGCAAAGGGAGAGCAGGAGCATGGGGAGAGCTGGAAGATGGAGAGAGAAGGAACACTCAGAGCGCAGGAGCATGAAAAGAGCAAGGGTATGGAGAGAACAGGAGCATGAGGGGCGAGCAGGAGTATGGGGATAGCAGAAGCACAGAGATTGCAGGAGTATAAGGAGAGCAATAGCATGGGGAAAGCAGGAGCATGGGGGGAGCATAAATACAGGGAGGGCAAGGGCATGGAATTAGCAGGAGAACAGAGAGAGCAGGTTCACAAAGAAGGCAGGAGCACAGATGGAACTGGGGTATAGAGAAAAGCAGGTGCATTGACAGTGCAGGAAGATGGGGAGAGAGCAGCAGCACTGGAGAGAGCAGGAGAATAGAGAGAGAGCTGGGGTCCAGGGAGAGTATGAGCACCAGGCAGGCAGAAGCTCGGGGATAGGAGGAAAATGGGGAGTGAGCAGAGGCATGGGGAGGGCAGGAGGACATCAAGAACAGAAACATGGGAGAGCAGGGGGGAGAGAAGGAGCAGGCAGAGAGCAGGAGCATGAGGAGAACCCGAACACAGCGAGGACCAGGAATATGGAGAGAACAGGAACACAGGGAGAGAGCAGGAGCATAGAAAAAGCATGATCACGCAAAGAGTAAGTTCTTGGGGAGGGCAGGAGAACAGAGAGAGCAAGAGCTCTGGGAGAGAAGGATCACCAAGAGAGCATGATCACGCAGAGAGCAGGAGCAGGGGGGTTGCAGGATGATGGACAGGGTGGGGCTGAGGGGGGAGCAGGGGCACATGGATAGCAGGAACTCAGAGAGCACAAGGGCATTGGAGAGCAGGACCAAAGGGGGAGCAGGATAATAGTTAGAGCTGGAGCACGGAGAGAGAAGGAACACTAGGAGATCAGGAGCACGGAAAAAGCAGGGGCATGGAGAGAGCCGGAGCACGTAGAGAGAGGAGGAGCATGGAGAGTGCAGGATCAGAGTTCACAGGAGCATGGGGAGAACCTGAGCATGGAGTGGGGGCTACAGGATGGAGAGAACAGAAGGGCAGAGAGAGTTGGAGCATGGGGAGCGCTGCAGCACAGATAGTTCAGCAGCATGGGGGGAGCAGGAGAATCATGAGAGCAGGAGTGGGCAGAGAGCAGGAACATGGAGAGAGCAGGAGCACGGGGACTGCAGAGACACGGAGAGAGCAGTAGCACAGGGAGTGCAGGAGCATAGAGAGAGCAGGAGCATGCAGAGAGCAGGAACATGGAGAGAGCAGGAGCATGGAGGCTGCAGGAGCACGGGGCGAGCAGGACCACAGGGAGACCAGGACCACAGAGAAAGTTGTTGCATGGTGGGGAGGCAGGAGCAGTGGTGAGTAGGATTATGGGGACAGCAAGAGCACAAAGAGAGCATGATAACATAGATGGAAGGAGCATTGGGAGAACAGGAACATGGAGAGAGCAGGAATATGGAGAGAGCAGGATTAGGGGGAGAGCAGGAGCAGGGGGAGAGTGGAAATACAGGGAGGGCAGGAGCACGGGGAGAGAGCAATGTCACGGAAAGAGCATGGCCACACAGGGAGCCGGAACACGGGGACAACAGGAGCACAGGGAGAGCTGGAGCATGGAGAATGAATAAGCACGCAGACAGCAGGTGCACAGAGAGTGTAGGAGCACAGAGAGAGCAGGACATAGGAGAGAGCAGGAGAATGGAGAGAAAAGATGCACAGAGAGAGAAGGTGCATGGAGAGAGCAGGAGCACAGGTAGATCAGCACAGGAGAGCAGGAGCACAGCGAGAGCAAGAGCACAGGAGAGCAGGAATCCACAGAGAGGAGCGGCACAGGGAGAACAGGAGCATGGGACAGCAGATACACATAGATTGCAGGAGCACAGAGGAGCAGGAGCATGGAGAGAGCAGGAACACAAGGAGAGCAAGAACACAGAGAGAGAGCAGGAGAACGTGGATAGCAGGAGCATGGTAAGATCAAGATCTTGGAGGGAAGAGAAGCATGGAGAGAGCAGGGGCATGGAGAGAGTAGGAACATGAGGAGAGAGCAGGAGCACTTGGAGTGAGCGGGAGAGGTGCGGGGAGTGCATGAGCACCAGATGGGCAGAATCTCGAGGAGAAGAGGAGCATGGAGAGACTGGAGTATGGGGAGAGCAGGAGCACAGAGAGAACAGGAGTACAGAGAGGGAAGGAGCATGGGGAGAGCAGGAACACAGAGAGAGCAGGATTACAGAGAGGGCAGAAACATGGGGAGAGCAGGAGCAGGGGTGAATTGGAGCACAGGGTGAGCAGGAGCACAAAGAAAACAGGACAAGGTGGAAAGCAGGAGCCTGGTTAGAGCAGGAGGACTGGGAGAGAAGGAGCATGCAGAGAGTAGGAACCTGGAGAAAGAAGGAACAAAGGGAGGGCAGGAGCACAGAGAGAGCAAGAGTGTGGGGAGAGCAGGAGCAAGGGGAGAGATGGTGCATGGGGAGCGAATGGGCACAAGGACAGCAGGTGCATACGGGACCTAGGAACACAGAGAGAACAGGACCAAGGGGAGAGCAGGGGAATAGGGAGAGCATAAGTACAGAGAGAGCACGAGCACAAGGAGAGATGGAGTATGCAGGGAGCAGTAGCCTGGGGCGAGCAAGAGCACAGAGAATACAGGATGATGGGGAGAGCAGGAGAACATAGAGGGCAGCAGCACAGAGAAAGCAGGAGCATGGGGAGAGCAGGAGCCCAGGGGGAGTAGGAGCACCGTAAGGGTAGGAGCACCAAGTAAGCAGGATAAGGTAGAGAGCAGGAGCATGGGGAGAGCAGGAACCCGGAGAGAGCAGGATCACGGGGAGAGAACGAGCATGCAGTGAGCATGAACATGGGGAGAGCTGGAACACAGAGAGGGCTGGAGCACAGGGAGAGAGCATAAGCATGGAAAGAGCACAATCACACAGAGAACAGGAGCACGGGGAGAGCTGGAGCACAGGGTGGGGGCAGCAGATGTAGAAAACAGGAGCACAGAGAGCGCAGGAGCACGAGGAAAATAGGATCAAGGCAAGAAAAGGAGCACGGAGAGCAAATGAGCACACAGGGAGCAGGTACACAGGGAATGTAGGAACACAGAGAGAGCAGAACCAAGGGGAGAGCATGAGCACAACAAGAGCAGGAGCACAGAGAGATCAGGAGCGCTCAGGGAGCAGGAACATGGGGAGAGCAGGAACAAAGTGAAAGCTGGAGAATGGGGAGAATTGGAGCACGGAGAGAGAAGGGACACTGGGAGAGCTGGAGCAAGGAAAGAGCAGGAGCACGGGAAGAGGAGGAACACAGGGAGGGCAGCAGAATGTGGAGATCATAAGCCCGGGGGGCTGCAGGAACATTGGAGGGCAGAAACATGGGAAGAACAGGAGCACAGAGAGAACATGGATGCATGGAGAACAGGAGTATGAGCACAGAGAGCAGGAGTATGAGCACAGAGAGAGCTGGAGCACAGAGAGTGCAGGAACATGTGGAAAGAGCAGGAGCATGGGGAGAGAGCCAGAGCCCCGGGAGGGCATGAGAAAAGAAGCAGATGGAGAACAGGGAGAGCAGATGCAGAAAGAGTGCAGAGCATGGAGGGAATAGGAGCATGGGGAGAGCAGGGGCACAGAGAGAGCAGGAACATGTGGAAAGAGCAGGAGCATGGGGAGAGAGCCAGAGCCCCGGGAGAGCATGAGCATCGGCTGGGCAGAAGCTCGGGCAGAGGAGGAGCATGGGGAGGGAGCTGGGACAAGGTCAGAGCAGGACCATGGAGAGAACAGAAGAAGGGGAAAAGCAGGAGCACAAACACGGAGAGAACAGGAGCAGGAGCAGAGAGAGAGCTGGTGCAAGGGGATGGATGGAGCATACAGATATCAGGAACATGGGGAGAGCTGGGACACAGAGAGGGAAAGAATATGGAGAGAGCAGGAGCACAGAGAGAGCAGGAGCACGGAGAGAGCAGGAGCACAGAGAGAGCAGGACCACAGGGAGAGCAGGAGAGGAAGAAGAGCATATGAATAGCAGCAGCCCAGAGATAGCAGGAGCATGGAGAGACTAGGAGCACAAGGAGAGCAGGAGCACGGGGAGAGCAGGAGCATCGAGAGAGAAGGAGCACATAGAGAGCAGGAACATGTGGAGAACAGGCACATGGGGGGAACAGGAGGATGGGGAGAGCTGTAGCACATAGCGTGGAGAGAGCAGGAGCAGGGAGGCAGGAGGAGAACTGGGAGACCAGGAGCATAGGGAAAACAGGAGCATGGGGAGAGCAGGTCACTGACTGAGAGCAGGAGCATGGGGAGAGCAGAAGACCAGACAAAGCAGGAGCACAGAGAGCACCAGAGCATGGAGAGAGCAGCAGCACAGAATTTGCAGGAGCACAGGGAGACCATTAGCATGTGGGGAGCAAGAGCACGGGGAGAGAAGAAGGATGCAGGGAGAAGGATCATGGAGAGCAGGAGCACAGGGAGAGGAGTAGGACGTGGAGAGCCAGAGCACAGGAAGAGTAGGAACACAGAGACAGCAGGGACACAGGGAGAACAGGAGCCTGGGGAGAGTGGAGGTACGGGGATAACAGGAGCAGGGGGAGATCAGAAGCATCGAGAGTAGGAGCACACAGAAAACAGGAGCACAGGGAGAGCAGGAGCAAAGGGAGAGCAGGGGGATAGGGAGAACTGGAGCACAGAGAGTGGAGGAAAACTTGGAGACCAGAAGCATGGAAAGAGCAGGAATGTTGAACAAGCAGGAGGGCAAGGGGAGAGCAGGCACACAGAGATTGCAGGGGCACAGGAGGAAAAGGAGCAAGGAGAGAGCAGGAGAACAGGGATTGCAGGAGCTCTTGGGTAGAGAGGCAGCATGGGGAGAGAGCCAGAGCCCAGGGAGAGAGAGCTGGAATACAGAGAGGGCAGGAATAGGGAAAGAGCAGGCAATCAGAGAGAGAAGGTGCACAATGAGGGCAGGAGCACGGGGAGAATAGGAGCACGGAGTGAACAGGAGCAGGGGGAGTGAGCAGGAGCATGGGGGAGCAGGAGCACAAAGTGAGCAGGAGAATGGGAGTGAAGGAGTATTCAGGGAGCAGGGGTACAGGGAGAGGAAGAACATGGATAGGGCAGGAGCGGGGAGAGCATGAGCATGGAGAGAGCAGGAACACAGGGAGCGCAGGTACACGGAGACGGGGAGCAGGTAGATAGCATTAGCATGGTTAGAGCAGGAGCATGGGGAAAGCAGGAACACCCAGCAGGCAGGAGCATGAGGAGAGTGGGGCCAGGAGAGAGAGAAGGAGTTTGGGGAGAGCAGGAGTATTGAGAGAACAGGAGCACACAGAGAGAAGGAACATGGGAAGAGCACAAACACGGTGAGTGCATGATCATTGAGAGAGCAGGAGCATGGAGAGAGCTGGAGTACAGAGAGAACAGGAGCACGTGGAGAGAGCAGGAGCAAGGGGAGAGCAGGAGTGCAGTGAGAGCAGGAGCACAGAGAGGGCAGGAGCAGGGGAAGAACAGGAGAATGGAGAGTGCAAGTGCACAACGAAGTCAAGAGCATAGAGAGAGACCAGGGGCACAGAGGGCAGAGGAGCATGGAGAGGGCAGGAACATGGAGAGGTTAGCAACATGTGGAGAGCAGGAGCATTTGGAGAGAGTGTGAGCATGGGACAGGAACAGGTGCAGGGAGAGCATGAGCACATGGCAGGCAAAAGCCAGGGGAGAGCAGGAACATGGAGACAGAAGGAGCACAGAGTGACCAGGAGCACAGCAAGAGAGCAGGAGCACAGAGAGAGTGCAGGAGCATTGAGAGAGCTGAGCCAAGGGGAGAGCAGGAGCGCAGGGAGAGAAGGAGTAAAGAGAGATAACGAGCAGGGGAGAGAAGGAGGATGGGGAAAGGAAGAGCACTGGGAGAGCCGGGGCACGGAGAGATCAGGAGTACGGGGAGAGCCGGGGCATGAAGGGAAGAAAAGCATAGAGAGGGCAGGAGCACAGAGATTGTAGGAACATGGGGAGAGAGCAGGAGCACTTGGAGAGAGCTGGAGCATGGGACAGGAAAAGGTGTGGGGAGAGCATGAGTATGGAGAGACCAGAAGTACCAGGAAAGACAGAGCATGCAGAGAACAGGAGCATGGGAGGAGCTGAAACTCAGGGAGGGCAGGAGCATGAATGTAGCAGGAGCACTGGGAGAGCAGGAGCAAAGAGAAAACAGGAGCATGGGGAGAGCAGGAGAACACTTAGAGCAGAAGAACAGCGAAATCAAGAGCACACGGACAGCAGGAGCCCCTAGAGCAGGAGCATGGGACAGGGAAAGGTGTGGGGAGTGAATGTGCACCGGGCAGCAGAAGCTCAGCAAGAGGAGTGGCACTGGGAGAGAGCAGGCAAAGGGGAAGAGCTGGATCACAGACAGAGCAGGAGCATTCGGAGAGCTGGAGCACGGGCAGGGCAGGAACAGAAAGGGAGCAACAACACAATGAGAGCAGGAGCATTGGGAGAGCAGGAGGACAAAGGGAGCAGGATAGGTTGATGAGCAGGAGCATGGTGAGAGCCGGAGCATAAGAGAGCAGGAGCACAGGGAGAGGTCAGTAACATGGAAAAAGCATGATCATGCAGAGAGCAGAAACACTGGGAGAGCAGGAGCACAGAGAGAGCAAGAGTATGGGGAGAGATGAAGCACAGAGAGTGAATGAGCACACAGACAGCAAGTGCACAGGGAATGTAGGAGCATGGAGAGAGCAGGACCAAGGGGAGAGCAGGAGCACGGGGAGAGAGCGAGCATGAGGGGGAAGAAGCATGGGGACAGCAGTAGCATGGAGAGAGCAGGGTGATGGGGAGAGCAGGAAACTGTGGAGAGCATAAGCACAGAGATTTCAGGAGCACAGGAGAGCAAAAGAAGAGAGAGATCAGGAGCACAGAAAAGGACTGAGAATGAAAAGATATGGAGAATAGAGAGATCGGGTGCACATAGAGTGCAGGAGCACAGAGGGAAGGGGAGCACGGAGAGAACAGGAGTAGTGAAAGAGCAGGAGTATGGGGAGAGAGCAGGAGCATTTGGAGAGAGCCATAGCCCCGGGAAAGCATGACAGCGGGTGTGAGGAATCTTGGTAAGAGGAGGAGCATGGGGAGAGCAGGACAACAGAGAGAGCAGGGGCACAGAGAGAGCAGGAGCAGGGGGAAAGCTGGAGCAGGGGTTGGAGGCAGCCAGATGGATAGAGTAGGAGCAGAGCGAGAGCACGAGCATGGACAGAGAAGGAGCAAGGTGAGAGCTGCAGTATGGAGAGCAAAGAAGCACACAAAGAGTAGGTGTACAGGGAGATAAGGAGCTCAGAGAGTGCAGGACCAAGGAGAGAGCAGGAACATGGGGAGACTAGGAGCATGGGAAGAGCAGGAAAATGGGGAGAGCTGTAGCACAGAGAGAGACGTTACATGGAGAGAGCAGGAGCACAGAGAATAGCAGCATGGGGAGCGAAGGAGCAAATAGAAAGCAGGAGAGAGCAGGAGCACTGGGAGAGCAGGAGCCTGGGTAGAGAAGGAGCATGCATAGAGCAGCAGCATGGGGACAGCTGGAACATAGAGAAGGCAGGAACATGGAGAGAGCAAGAGCTCGTAGAGATCAGGAGAATGAGGTGAGCAGGAGAACAGAGAGAGCAGGAGCACGGGTTCAGAAGGAGCATGGAGAGAGAACAAGCACGGGAAGAGCAGGAGCACCGGGAGAGCTGCAGCATGTGGTAGGGGCAGCAGGATAGAGAGAGCAGGAACACAGAGAGAGCATGAGCAGACAGAGAGGTGGTGCACGGAGGCAGCAGAAGCACAGGGAGAACAGGAGCTCAGAGAGCAGGAGAATGGGGAGTGTTGGAGCACGGAGAGAAGGAACATAAGGAGGGCAGGAGCACCAAGAGAACAGGAGTACAGGCAATGCAGAGGGACAGGTAGTGAGCAGGAGCACAGAAAGATCAGGATCATGGAGAGGTCAGGAGCACGGGGACAGAACAGGATCACATAGAGAGTGCAGGGGCGCAGAGAGAGCAGGACCAAGGTGCGAGCAGAGATGTGTGGAGAGAAGGAGTAGAGAGAGAGAAGAAACATTATGGGAACAGGAGCACAATGTGAGCAGGAGCACACAGAGTGCAGGAGCATAGGGAGAGTGCAGGGGTCTGGGAAGACCAGGGGCATCAAGAGAATAGGAGCACACAGGGAGTGGGAGCACGGGGAGAGCACAGGGAGAACTGGAAGAATGGGGAGAGCTGGAGCACAGAGAGAGAAGGCACACTGGGAGAGCAGGAGCATGGAAAGAGCAGGAATTGCTGTGAGCAGGAGCATGAGGAGAGCAGGAGATGAGGAGAGTAGGAGTGCTTGGGGACAGCAGGAGCATGGGGAGAGCGTCCGGGTCCAGGGATAGCATGAACACCAGTTGGGCAGAAGCTCAAGGAGAGCAGGAGCATGGGAAGGCCAGGTGTACAGAGAGAAGAGGAGTAGGGCAGGAGAGCAGGAGCACGGAGACAGCAGGATAATGGGAGAGGAACAGCACGGAATTTGCGGGAGCACGGAGAGAGCAAGAAAGCGTGGGGAGCAAGAGCATGGGGAGAACAGAAGCACAAGGAGAGCAGGAGAATGTGGAATGCAGGGGCATGGGGAAAGCAGGAGCACAGAGAGAGTAGGAGGAAGGGGAGAGAAGGAGTATGGGGAGAGAAGAGAAGGTGGAGAGTTGGAGCATGGGCAGAGCCGCAGAATGGAGAGTGCAGGAGCATGGGGAGGGCAGGAGCATTGGGAGAACAGGAGCATTGGGAGAGTGGGATTACAGAGAGAGCAGGAGTTTGGGGAGAGCAGGAGCACACAGACAGCAGGATCACGGGGAGCGCAGGAGCACAGAGAAAGCAGGAGAATGGGGGGGAGCTGGAGTGTGGAGAGAAGGAACACTGGGAGAGCAGGAACAGGGAAAGAGCAGGGGAACTGGGGGAGCAGTAACATGTGCATAGCAGGAGCACAGAGTTTTAGGAGCATGGGAGAGCATGTGCACGGAGAGGGCAGGAGTACAGGGGGAGCAGGAGGATGCGGAGAGCAGGAGCACGAGCGGTGCAGGAGCACCTGGGTGGAGCGGCAGCATGGGGAGTGAGCCAGGACCCAGGGAGAGCATGAGCACCAGTTGGGCCGAAGATTGGGAAGAGCTGGAGCAGGGGAGAGCAGGAGGACATCTAGAGAGCTTGGGGAAAGTGGCAGCATGGGGAGAGAGCCGGGGTCCAGGGACAGCATGAGCACTGGTTGGGCAGAAGATAGGGAGAGCAGGAGCAGGGGGAGGGCAGGAGCATGAGGAGAGCATGGAGAGATCAGAAGCAAAAAGAGAGTGGGATAAGTTGGAGAGCAGGAGCATGGGGAGAGCCGGAGCTCAAGGAGAGCAGGAGCAGGGGAAGGGCTGGAGCATGGAGAGAACAGGAGCATGGGGTGACGAGGATCAAAAAGGCAGAAGGGTGAGTTGGAGATTAGGAGCTGGAGAGGAGCAGGAGCGCTTGGAGAGAAGGAACATGCAGAGAGCAGGAGCATGGGGAGAGCCAGAATGTGGAGAGGGCAGGAGCAAGGAGACAACAGGAGCACACAGAGAGCAGGAGCACAGAGAGAGTTGGACCAAGAGGGCAGCAGGAGCACGGGGAGGGCAGAAGCAAGGAGAGAGCAGGAACATACTGTGTGCTGGAGCACATGGGGAGAGTGGGAGCATGGGGAGAGAAATGGCGTCTTGGGTGAGCATGAGCACCGGTTGGACAGGAGGGAAAGGGCAGGAGCATGGTGAGAACAGGAGCAGGGGAAGAGAGCAGGAGCACAGGGAGAGCAGGAGGACATAAACTGCAGGAGCATGGAGAGCGAAGGGGCAATGGCTGAGAAATGGAGCATAGGGAGATCAGGGGCATCAAGAGAGCAGGAGCACAGAGAAATGGAGCACGGGGAGAGCAGGTGCATGGAGAGAGCAGGAACACGGGAGAGCAGGAGCACAACTACAGCTGGATAAGGTGGAGAAGAGGTGCATGGGGAGAGCAGATGCATCAGGAGACCAGCATCACTGCAAGAGCAAGAGCATGTCGATATTGGGAGCCCAGAGAGAGCTGGAGCACAAGGAGAGCAGGTGGACAGAGAGGTCAGGAGCTCGGGGACAGCAGGAATCCAGAAAGGACAGGAAGAGTGAAAGAGCAGCAGATCAGAGAGGGAAAGTGCACAGAGGGCAGGAGCGCTGAGAGAGCAGGAACACTTGGAGAAAGTGGGAGCATGGGGAGAGAGCCAAGGCCAGGGCAGAAAATGAGCACCAGCCTCGGAGTGGAGGAGCACGTGGAGAGAGCATGAGCAGGGGGAGGACAGGAGCATGGAGAGAACAGGAACAGAAGGGGTGAACAGGGGCACAAAGGGAGCAGGAGGGCATCAAGAGCAGGAACACGGAGACAGAAGACACATGGGCAGAGAACAGGAGCATAGGGGGACCAGGAGCATTGAGAGAGCAGGAGTACAGAGAGCCGGAGGCATGGGGAGGGCATCAGTGTAGAATGTGCTAGAGCATGTGGAGAGCAGGAGCAATGGGAGAGAAGGAGCATGTGGGCATCAGGAGCATGGAGGGAACAGGACCACAGAGAGAGCCAGAGCATTGGGAGAGCAGCAGCATGGAGTGTGCTGGAGCACAGGGGAGAGCAGGAGAAGGTGGAGTGCAGGAGCATGGGGGGAGTTTAACCACAGAGAGAGCAGGAGCATGGGGAAAGCAGGAGCACAGAGACAGCAGGAGCACCAGAGAGAAGGAGCATTCAGGGAGCAGGAGCAGGGGGAGATGAGGAACATGGATAGGGCAGAATCAGGAGAGAGCATGAGCACGGAGTTTGCAGGAGCACAGAGTGAGAAAGAGCATGGGGAAAGCAGGTACATGGAGAAAGGAGGAACACTGAGATTCCAGCAGCACGAGGAGAGCAGGAGCACAGCTAGGGCAGGAACATGGGGAGAAAGGGAGAAGGGGGAGAGAAGGTGCTGCGGGGAGAGCAGGAGTATCAAGAGCAGGAGCACACAGAGCAAAAACACAGGAAGAGCAGGAGCACGGCGAGAGCAGGGTCATGGAGAGAGCAAGAGCACATGGAGAGTGCAGGAGCACATGGAAAGTGCAGGAGTATTGAGAGAGCAGGGCTAAGGGGAGAGCAGGGCTAAGGGGAGAGCAGGAGTGCTGGGAGAGAATGGGTGCACAGAGGTCAGAAGCACAGGAGCACATTGAGCAGGAGCACATTGAGAGCAGGTGCACAAATAGGGCAGGAGCACAGAGAGACCAGGGGCAGGGAAGGGAGAGGAGCATGGAGAGAGCAGGAGCACAGAGAGATTAGCAACATGTGAAGGGAGCAGATGCACTTGGAGAGAGCGGGAGCATAGGATAGGTACAGCTGTGGGGAGAGCAAGAGCAGAGGGCGGGCAGAAGCTGGGGGAGAACAGGAGCACAGAGAGGGAGCGGGTGAAGGAGAAGGGCAGGAGCACAGGGAGAGAAGGAGCACAGGGAGAGCATGAGCATGGAGAGACCAGGGGCATGGAGGGAAGAGGAGCATGGAGAGGGCAGTAGCATGGTGAGAGTGCAGGAGCACGAAGAGAGTGCAGGACCGTTCAGAGAGCAGGACCAAGGTGGGGAGCAGGAGCATGGGGAGAGAAGGAATAGGGAGGGATGAAGAACAGGGAAGAGCAGGGACATGAAGAGAGCGGGAGCACAGAGAGGGCATGTGCAAGGAAAGAGCAGGAGAATGGAGTGTGCAGGTGCACAAAGAGGGCAGGAGCACAGAGAGACCAGGGGCACAGAGGGAGGAGAAGCATGGAGAGGGCAGGAGCTTGGCAAGACTAGGAAAATGTGGAGAGAGCGGGGGCATGGGACAGGAACAGGTGTGGGGAGAGCATGAGAACAGGGCGGGCAGAAGCTCGAGGACAGCAGGATCATGGAGAGGGAGCAAGCGAAGGGGAACAGCAGGAGCACAGAGCCAGGGCCCCGTGAAAACATGAGCGCTGGGTGGGCAGAAGCTGGGGGAGGGGAGGAGCATGGGGAGAGCAGAAACACCGGGAGATAGGAGAATCTGGAGAGCAGGAGCACAGAGAGAGCAGGAGCATGGGGAGAGCAGGAGCACGCAGACAGAAGGAGCACAGGGAGAGAATGAGCATGGGGAGAACAGGAGCACAGAGTGAGAGGGAGCACACAGGGGCACGGGGAAAGCAGGAGTATAGTGGGAGCAATTGGACATGGATAGCAGGAATCCAGAGAGCAGTTTCACTCAGGGAGCAGGAACATGGGAAAGAGCAAGAGAATGGAGTGAGTTGGAGTACGAAGACTGAAGGAAAACTGGTAGAGCAGGAACAAGGCAAGAGCAGGAGCCCAAAGAGAGAGCAGGAGCATGGGGAGAGCAGGAGAATGTGAAGTGTAGGGGCATGGGGAGAACAGGTGCACAGAGAAAGCAGGAGCATGGGCAAAGCAGGAGCACAAAGACAGAAGGAGCACGGGAGATAAGGGACATTAAGGGAGCAGGAGCACGGGAAGTGAAGGAACCTGGACAGGGCAGGAGCATGGGAGAGCATGAGCACGGAGTTTGCAGGAGCAGAGCATGAGAAGGGGCACATAGACAGCAGGAACACAAGGAGAGCAGTGGAACACGGAGATAACAGCAGGGAGAGCAGGAGCACAGGATGAGCAGGAGCATGTGTACAGAGGGAGCAGGGGGAGAGAAGGAGATTGGGGAGAGCAGGAGTATCAAGAGCACAGAGCACAGAGAGGGCAGGGACATGGCAAGCACAGGAGCACTGCGAGATAGCAGGAGCACGGAAAGCAGGAGCACATGGAGCGTGGAGGCTCATTGAGTGAGCAGGACCAGTAAGCAGGTGAGTGCATGAGCGTGGGGAGAGAAGGAGTCGGGAGAAATGAAGAGCAGATGAGAGCAGGAGCATGGCAAGAGCAGGAGTACAGAGAAGGCAGGAGAAGGGAAAAAGCAGAAGAATGGAGAGTGCAGAGCACAGAGAGGGCAGGAGTACAGAGAGATCGGGGCAGGGAGGACAGAGGAGCGTGGAGAGAGCAGGAGAACAGTGAGAGCACGTGAAGCAAAAGGAGCACAGAGAGAGCAGGGGCACGTGGTGAGTGCAGGGGCATTGAGAGAGCAAGACCAAGGGGAAAGCAGGAGTGTGGGGAATGAAGGAGTAGAGAGAGATAAGGAGCAAGGGAGAGCAGGAGCACAGAGTGAGCAGAAGTACAGAAAGGGCTGGAGCAGGGAAATTGGAATAGAATGGGGAGTACAGGTGCACAAAGAAATCCGGAGCACAGAGAGACCAGGGGCATGTGGAGAGTGCAGGAGCATTAAGAGAGCAGTACCAAGGGGATAGCAGGAGTGCAGGGAGAGAATGAGTAGAGAGAGATAAGGAGAAGGAGAGAGCAGGAGCATGGGGAGAGCAGGAGCACGGGAAGAGGTGGAAAATAGGGTGAGCCGGAGCAAAGAGAAAGCAGGAGCTCCAGAACAGCAGGAGTATTGAGAGAGCTGAAGCACACAGAGAGCAGGAACATGGTGAGAGGTGGAGCATAAAGGGAGCAGGAGCATGGGGGGAGCAGGAGCACTGGGAGAGTAGGAGCATGTGGAGCACATAGATATACAGGGGCACAGGGAGAGCAGGAGAATGGGTAGAGCTGGAACTCAGGGAGTGCAAGAGCAGAGAGAGAGCAGGAAAACATGGAGAGCAGAAGCATACAGACATCAGGAGCATGGAGAGGGCAGGAATACAAAGAGGGCAGGAGCTGGGAAAGAGAAGGAGAACGGAGGGTGCAGGTGCACAAAGAAGGAATGACACAGAGTAATCAGGGGCACAGTGGCAAGAGCAGCATGGAGAGAACAGGAACATGGATAGAGTACGAATATGGGGAGGGAGGAGGAGCCCTTGCAGTGAGTGCGAGAATGGGACAAGAACATGTATGGAGAGCATGAGCAGCGGGCGGTCAGAAGCTCAGGGAGGAGGTGAGAATGGGGACAGTGCAAGAGAATGGGGAGAGCAGGAGCACAGGGAAAGCAAGAGCCCGGGGTGAGCAAAGAGAGCAGGATAAGGTGCGATGCACGGGCATGGGGAGAGCTGGAACACAGAGAGGCCAGGAGCACAGGAAGAGCATGATCATGCAGACAGCAAGAGCATGGAGAGTGCACGAGCACCGGGAGAGCTGGAGCATGGGGTTGGGGCAGGTGGATGGAGAGAGCAGGAGTACAGAGAGAGAAGGAGCATGGGGAGAGCAGGAGCAAAATGAGAGCTGGTTAATGGAGTGTGACTGAGCAGATAGGGAACAGGTGCACAGGCAGTGTAGGAGCACAGCAGGAGCAGAAGTGTGTGGATAGCAAGTGTCCAGAGAGAGCAGGAGCTCAGGGACAGCGGGAGCAAAGGGCAAGCAGGAGAGCTGGAGCATGGAGAGAGAAGAAGCAAGTAAAGAGCAGGAAATTGAGCTTTCAGACACACTGAGTTTGCAGAAGAGGGGGGAGAGGAGGAGAATCGGGAGCACAGGGGGAGCAGGAGCACGGGGAGAGAAGGAGCATTCAGAATACAGGTACATGGGGAGAGCCAGAACACGGAGGGCAGGAGCATGCAGGGAGCTGGAGCATGGGAAGAGCAGGAGCACGAAGGCATCAGGGTCATAGGAAGAGCAGGAGAATGTGGAGAGCAGGAGCACACAGAGAGAAGGAGCACAGTGAGTGCAAGAGCACATTGATAGAATGGGCTCAGAGATAGCTGGCACACGAGGAGACCAGGAGCATGCGGAAAGTGGGTGCACGGGGAGAGCAGCAGCCTGTGGATAGCAGGAGCATCGAGAGACCAGGAGCACAGAGTGAGCCGGAACACGGTGAGAGCAGGGAAAGCAGATGCATAGGGAGAGCAGGAGCATGGAGAGTGAAGGAGCATAGAGAGAACAGAAAGAGCAGTGTCACAGGGAGAGCAGGAATATGGAGAGAGCAGGAGCTCAAGGCGAGAGCAGGGTCACCTAGAGAGAGCAGAAGCATGGAGAGAGCAGGAGCATAGGGAGAGCAGGAGGATATCAATAGTACCAACATGGGGAGAGCAGCCTGCTAGCCGAGAGTAGGAACATAGGGAGAGCCAGAGCATGGGGAAGGCAGCAGCACAGAATTTGCAGGAGCACGGGCAGAGCAGGAGCATGAGGGGAGCAGGAGCACGGAGAGAGCAAGCCCACAGAGAGTGCTGCAGCATGGGGAGAGCAGCACCATGGAGTGTGCAGGAGAATGGAAAGAGCAGGAGTACAAGGAGAGAAGGAGAGCAGAATATGGAGTGCAGGACTTGGGGGAGAGCAGGTGCAAAGGGTGAACAGGAGAATAGGGAGAGCAGGGAACAGGGAGACCAGGAGACGTAAGAAAGTAGGAGAACAGGGATAGCCAGAGCACAAAGAGAGCAGGATCAGGTGGAAAGCAGGAGCATGGGCAGAGCTGGAGCACGGGGAGTGCAGGAGCACAGACAGAGCAGGAGCACACGGGGAACAGCAGCACGGAGAGAGTAGGAGCATGGAGAGCCAGGGGCTGAGGAGCACTGACAGTGCAAGAACTTGGGGAGAGCAGGAGCATGGGGAGAGCAGGAGCACGGGGAGAGAAGGAGCATGGGGAGCGAAGGAGCATGCAGAGAGCAGGAGCATGAAGAGACTCGAAACATGGAGATAGCTGGAGCATAGTGAAAGCAGGGGCACGGGGAAAGCAGGTGCATGGGGAGAGCAGAAACATTGTCGGAGCAAGTGCATGGGGAGAGCAGGACCATAGGAAGAGCACGAGCAAGGGGAGAGTTGGAGATCATGCAGTTCCGGGGCACAGGGAGAGCAGGAGAATAAAGAGAGCTGGAGCACAGGGAGAGCCGGAGCACAGAGAGGGCAGAGGCTGGAGAGAGCTGGTGCATGGGGGGAGCAGGTGCACAGAGAGGGCAGAGGCTGGAGAGCGCTGGTGCATGGGGAGAGCTGGAGCATGGAGAGAATGGGAGCACAGAGAGAGCTGGTGCATGGGGAGAAAATGAGTTTGTGGGGATGTGGAGCATGGGAGCTTGGGGAGAGAGACCAGGAGAAGGTGAAGTGCAGGTGCACAGAGAGAGTGGGAGCATGGAGCAGAAGGAGCATGCAAGGAGCAGGAGCATGGGGAGAGCAGGAGCACGGTAAAAGCAGCAGTACAGAGAGACCAGAAGATCCAAGAAAGTAGGGGTACGGAGAGACCAAAAGGAAGGGGAGAGCAGGGGCATGGTGAGTGTAGGAGAACGTAGAGAGATGGACCATGGGATGAGCTGGAGCACGGAGGGAGAAGGAGCACAGGGAGCAAAGGAGTCAAAACATGGAGATGGTTGGAGCATAGAGAGAGTAATTGCAAGGGGAGAGCAGGGGCACAGGGATTACTGGTGAACATGGAGAGCAGGAGCATAGGGAGAGCAGGAGAATGTGAAGTGCTGGAGCACGGGGAGGATAGGATCACAGATGGAACAGGAGCACAGGGAGAACAGGAGCATGGAGAGGGCAGGAGAATGGAAAAAACAGGGGCACAGGGAGACCAGGGGCACAGGGAGACCGGGGCACAGGGAGACCAGGAGCATGGGGAGAGCCAAAGCACAAAGAGGGCAGGATCAAGTGGAGAGCAGGAGCATGGGGAGAGCTGGAGCACAGAGGGAGAAGGAGCACGGGGAGTGAAGGAGAATACAGAGAGCAGGAGCATGGAGAGAGTCAGAACATGGAGATGGCTGTAGTGTATAGAAAGCAGCAGCTTGAGGAAAGGAGGAGGGTGGAGTCAGCAGGAGCATTTTGAGAGCAGGGCCTTGGGGAGCTGGAGCAAGAGCTGGATGCAGGAGGCATGGGAGCTTGGGGAGAGAGACCAGGAGAAGGTGAAGTGCAGGTGCACAGAGAGAGTGGGAGCATGGAGCAGAAGGAGCATGCAAGGAGCAGGAGCATGGGGAGAGCAGGAGCACGGTAAAAGCAGCAGTACAGAGAGACCAGAAGATCCAAGAAAGTAGGGGTACGGAGAGACCAAAAGGAAGGGGAGAGCAGGGGCATGGTGAGTGTAGGAGAACGTAGAGAGATGGACCATGGGATGAGCTGGAGCACGGAGGGAGAAGGAGCACAGGGAGCAAAGGAGTCAAAACATGGAGATGGTTGGAGCATAGAGAGAGTAATTGCAAGGGGAGAGCAGGGGCACAGGGATTACTGGTGAACATGGAGAGCAGGAGAAAGCAGGAGTACAGTGATAGCAGCATCAAGGGGAGTGCAAGAAAAGGGTGAGAGCGGAAGCATGGGGAAACCAGGAGCATAGTGTGAGGGGGAGCACGCAGAGCGAGGGAGCACGGGGAGAGCAGTTATATAGAGAGAGCTAGAGCACGGAGAAAGCAGGAGCACGTGGGAGATGGAGTATGCAAGGAACAGGAGCATGGGGAGAGCAGGAACACACAGGCAGCAGGAGCATTGAGACAGCAGGAGCACGGAGAGAGGTGGAGAACATGGAGTGCTGAGGCATGGGGAGAGTAGGAGCACAGGAGAGCAGGAGTACATGAGAGCAGGAACACAGAGAGAACAGGACCATGGAGAGAGCAGGAGCACAGAGAGAGTAGGTGCATGGGGAGAGAAGGAGAATGTGAAAATGGGCAGAATGGGAGCGTGGGGAGAGCAGGAGCAAGGGGAGAGCAGGAGCACGGGGAGAGCAGGAGCAAGGAGAGGGCAGGAGCACAGAGGTAGCTGCAGCATGTGAAGATCAGCAGCACAGAATGTGAAGGAACACATGGAGAGCAGGAGCAGGGAGATAGGAGGAGCACAGAGAGAGTTTCAGCATGTTGGGAGCAGCAGCGGGAAGTGTGCAGGAGCACAGGGAGAGCTGGAGTGCAAGAAGACCAGGAGAATGTCAAGTGCAGGAGCACGGGGAGATCAGGTGCACGGAGAGAGGTGAATGGAGGAGGAGAAGCATCCAAGGAGCAGGAGCACTGGGAGAGCAGGAACATGCAGAGGGCAGGAGCTTAGAATCAGCAGGAGCGTGGGGAAAGATGGGAATGTACAGACCATGAGCACAGGGAGAGAAGGAGAAGTTGGAAACTTGAAGCACGGGGAGCGCAGGAGAACGAGGAGGGCAGGAGCATGAGGAGAATAGGAGGACATCAAGAACAGGTATATGTGAGGAGCAGGCACGTGGGCTGGGAGCAGTAGTACAGGGACTGCAGGAGCACAGGGAGGGCAGGAGCACTGGGAGAGCAGGTTACAGAGAGAGAAGGAGCATGCAAGGAGCAGGAGCATGGAGAGAACAAGAACACGTAGTGGGCAGGAGCATGGAGAGAGCAGGAGCACGGAGAGAGCAGGAACGCGTAGAGAGCAGGAGCATGGAGAGAGCAGGAGCACGGAGAGAGCAGGAACGTGTAGAGAGCAGGAGCATGGAGAGAGCGGGAGCACGGAGAGAGCAGGAACGCGTAGAGAGCAGGAGCATGGAGAGAGCAGGAGCACGGAGAGAGCAGGAACGTGTAGAGAGCAGGAGCATGGAGAGAGCGGGAGCACGGAGAGAGCAGGAACGCGTAGAGAGCAGGAGCATGGAGAGAGCAGGAGCACGGAGAGAGTTGGAGTATGTGCAGAGAAGCAGCACAGTGAGAATAGGAGGGGGTGGAGATCTGGAGCACAGGGAGAACTGGAGAGCGAGGAGAGCAGGGGCATGGGGTGTGCAGGAGCACAGAGACAACAGGAGCAGAGGGAGAGCAAGAGCACAAGGAGAGCAGGGACAGAGAGACTCCAGGAGCACAGAGAGAGCAGGAGCACAGAGAGAGAAAGAGCGTGCAGAGAGCAGGAGCATGTAAAGAGCAGGAGCATGAGTGGAGGAGCATGGACAGTCTAGGAGCACGGGGAGAGCAGGAGAACGGGGAGAGCAGGAGCACAGGGAGAACAGGAGCACAGAGAAGGTTGGAACACAGATAGATGGGGCATAAAGAGAGCAGGGGCATGGGGAGAGCAAGAGCACATGGGACAGCAGGAGCATGGAGAGAACAGGGGCACGAAGAGAGCAGGAGCACAGGGAGAACAGGAGCACGGGGAGAGCAGGAGCATGGGGAGATCAGGAACACAGAGAGAACAGGCATACAGAGGTAGCTGCAACATGTGGAGATCAGCAACACAGAATGTGCAGGAGCGTGGGGGTAGCAGGAGCACGGAGAGAGCGTGAGCCACGAGCTAATTGGCACAGGGTCAATAAGTTTAAAGAGGTAAGTGCATGGCTCAAAGATTGGTGTGGGAGAAATGGGTTTGAATTCATGGGACATTGGCACCAGTACTGGGGAAAGAGGAAGCTATTGATAGAGCGTTAAACTAAATAGTGGTGGAGAGGATTCAGTTACGTAGAAATGTAAAAAATCAAAGTTTAAGAAGGGGATAAGAGTGCAGGTTAGTGACGAGGCTGATTGTTACCAAAAAGTGAAAGGAAGAGACAGAGTGTGTGAACGCCATGTTGCACCAAAGAATCATGTAAGAGTGGAGAAAATTGACAATAGGGCAAACTTATAGGCTTTGTATCTGAATGCGTGTAGCATTTGGAATAAAACTAATAAGTTAACAGCGCAAATAGAGATGAATAGGTATGATTTGGTGGCAATTACCAAGACGTGGTTACAGGGAGAACAGGTTTGGGAGTTGAATTATCCAAGGGTACCCAGTGTTTTGGAAGGATAGACAGGAAGGAAAAGGAGGTGGTGTAGTTTTGTTAGTAAAGGAAGAGATCAGTGCTATAGTGAGGAATGATATAGGCATTGGAGAGCAAGAGGTAGAGTCAGTCTGGGTAGAAATAAGAAATAACAAGGGAAAGAAGTCCCTGGTGAGAGTAATCTATAGGTCCCCAAACAGTAGTTTAGCAGTAGGGCACAGTATAAACCAGGAAATACTGGGAACATGTAAGAAAGACACAGCAATAATCATGGGTGATTTTAATATGCATATAGACTGGACTAATCAAACTGGCAAGGGCAGCCTCGAGGGAGAGTTCATAGGAGGTTCTTGAGAAAATTGATATAGGGAGTGAGAAGGTATTGAAGACAGGCTTAAAAGTGGACAAATCTACAGGTCCAGATGATTTGTGTCCCAAACTGCTGAGGGAGGCAAGGGAGGAGATCGCAGGGGCTCTGACCCGAATTTGTAATTCCTCTCTGGCCACAGGGGAGGTGCCAGAGGACTGGAGAACAGCTAATGTGGTTCCGCTATTTAAGAAGGGTTATAGAGATAAGCCAGGGAACTACAGGCCAGTGAGTCTCACGTCAGTGGTAGGGAAACTATTGGAGAAAATTCTGAAGGACAGTATTTATCTCCACTTGGAGAGACAAGGTTTGATCAGGGATAGTCAGCATGGCTTTGTCAGAGGGAGGTCATGCCTAACAAATTTGATTGAATTTTTTGAGGAGGTGACCAGGTGTGTTGATGAGGGTAGTGCAGTTGATGTAGTTTATATGGATTTCAGCAAAGCCTTTGACAAGGTCCCACATGGGAGACTTATAAAAAATGCAAATGCACATGGGATACAGGGTAATTTGATGAGGTTGATTCAAAATTGGCTTAGTTATAGGAGGCAGAGGGTGACGACAGAAGGATGCTTTAGTGACTGGTAGCCAGTGTTCAGTGGTGTACCACAGGGATCTGTGCTGGGTCCCCTATTATATGTCATTTATATAAACGACACAGATGACTATGTGGGGGGTAGGATTAGTAAGTTTGTGGATGACACAAAGATTGGCCGGGTGGTTAACAGTGAGGTTGAGTGTCTTGGGCTACAGGAAGATATAGACGGGATGGTCAAATGGGCAGATAAGTGGCAGATGGAATTTAACCCTGAAAAGTGTGAGGTGATACACTTTGGAAGGAGTAATTTGACAAGGAAGTATTTAATGAACAGTATGACACTAGGAAGTTCTGAGGAACAAAGGGACCTTGGCGTGTGTGTCCATAGATCTCTGAAGGTGGAGGGGCATGTTAGTGGGGTGGTGAAAAAGTCATATGGGACACTTGTCTTTATCAATCGAGGCATAGATTACAAAAGTAGGGAGGTCATGTTGGAGTTGTATAGAACCTTGGTGAGCCCACAGCTGGAGTACTGTGTGCAGTTCTGGTCACTACATTATAGGAAGGATGTGATTGCACTGGAGGGGGTGCAGAGGAGATTCACCAGGATGTTGCCTGGGATGAAATATTTAAGTTATGAAGAGAGGTTGGATAGACTTGGGTTGTTTTTGTTGGAGCAGAGAAGACTGAGGGGCGACCTGATCGAGGTGTACAAGATCATGAGGGGCATGGACAGGGTGGATAGGGAGCAGCTGTTCCCCTTAGTTGAAGGGTCAGTCATGAGGGGACATAAGTTCAAGGTGAGGGGCAGGAGGGTTAGGGGGGATGTGAGGAAAAACTTTTTTACCCAGAGGGTGGTGACAATCTGGAATGCACTGCCTGGGAGGGTGGTGGAAGCGGGTTGCCTCACATCCTTTAAAAAGTACCTGGATGAGCACTTGGCACATCATAACATTCAAGGCTATGGGCCAAGTGCTGGTAAATGGGATTAGGTAGGTAGATCAGGTATTTCTCATGTGTCAGTGCAGACTCGATGGGCCGAAGGGCCTCTTCTGCACTGTGATTCTGTGGTTCTGTGAAAGAAGGAGCATGCAGAGAGCACAGAATGTGGATTTCTGGGTCATGGAGAGAGCAGGAGCACACAGAGAGTAGGAACACAGAGAGCAGAAGTGTGGGGACTGCAGGTGCACAGAGAAGATTTGGAGCATGGGGAAAGCAGGAACAAGGGGACTGCTAGAGCACAGGATGGGGGCAGGTGGATAGAGAGAGCAGGAACACAGGGAGAGCTGCAGCAAGCCGAGAGCTAGAGCACACAGAGAGCAGGTGCAGAGTGAGAATAAAGGCATGAAGAGAGCAGGACTAAGTGGGGAACTGGAGCGTGGGGAGAGTTGGAAAACAGTGGGAAGGAGAACAGAGAGAGCAAGAAGACAGGGAGAGCAGTTACAGGGTGAGAGTAGGAACCTGGGGAGAGCAGGAGCATGGGGAGAGCAGGAGCGTGGAATGAGCAAAAGCATGGGGAGAGCAGGAGCACAGAGAGCTGGAGCAGAGAGGGAACTGGAACACAGAGGGAGCAGGATCATTGAGAGGGCAGCATAGCAGAGGGGGCAGGAGCACAGAAAGAGCAGGAGAACGGAGAGAGCAGTTAGTTGGAGAGAGCAGGAGCATAAAGAGGGCAGGAGCACTGAGAGAACTGAAGTGTGGAGTGAACAGGAGCATGGAGAGTGCAGGTAAATGGGGAGAGAGCAAGAGAACATTAAGAGAACGGGAGCATGGGTAGAGCTTGAGCAATAGTTGGGCAGAGCCTGCGGAGAGTAGGTGCACAGAGACTTCACAGAGAGTGCAGGAGCCTAGCAAAAGCTGGAGCATGGCATGTGGGCAGAAAGATGGAGAAAGCAAGAGAATGAGGAGAGCTGGAGCAGGGACACTGAAGGAGCACACAGAGAACAGGTGCACAGGGAGAGTTCCTACTCTCCGCACAGTGACAGCAAGAGGAGAGCAGGAGCATGGGGAGAGCTGGAGCACAGTGACAGCAGGAGCACGGGGAGAGCAGGAGCATGGGGAGAGCTGGAGCATGGGGACAGCAGGAGCATGGGGAGAGCAGGAGCATGGGGACAGCAGGAGCATGGGGACAGCAGGAGCATGGGGACAGCAGGAGCATGGGGAGAGCAGGAGCACGGGGAGAGCTGGAGCACAGTGACAGCAGGAGCATGGGGACAGCAGGAGCATGGGGACAGCAGGAGCATGGGGAGAGGAGGGGCATAGGAAGAGTGGGAGCATGGGAAGAGAAGGAGCATGGGGTGGGACAGGAGGATGGAGAGAGCTGCAGCATAGACAGAGCACTAACATGGGTAGATCAGGAGTAAGGCGAGAGCTGGAGTACTGAGGGTGGAATACCACACAGAAACAGGTGCACAGGGAAAGTAGGAGCATGGAGAAAGCTGGGAAACGGTGAGAGAAGGAGCAAGGAGAGAGCAGGAACATGGGGAGAGCAGGAGCACAGGATTGCAGGAGCATGGGTGAGCAGCAGTACAAAGGGAGCATGATAAGGTGGAGAGCAGGAGCATGGGGAGAGCAGGATTATGGAGAGTGCTGGAGCACAGGGAGAGAAGGTACTCACAGAGAGCACAGCACATGGAGAGCCAGAACAATGAGAGGGCAGGTGCTTAGAAAGAGCAGGAGCACAGGGAGAGCAAGAGCATGGAGGCAGCAGGAGCATGGAGAGAGGAGGAGCATAGGGAGAGCAAGACATGGTGAGAGCAGAAGCACAGAGAGAACAGTAGAACAGAGAGAGCAGGAGCACAGGGAAAGCTGAAACATGGGGTAGGGGCAGGAGGATGTAGAGGGCTGGAGCACAGAGAGAGCATGAGCATGGATAGGTCAGGAGCAAGGCAAAAGCAAGTGCACCTAAAGCAGAGGAGCACACAGAGCAAGAATACAGAGAGATAAGGAGCAGAGGGAGAGCTGGAACAGGGAGAGAGTAAGACCATGGAGAGAGCAGGCTCATAGGGAGAGCAAGAGCACAGTAAGAACAAGAGCACATGGATAGCAGGAGCACAGAGGGAGCAAGAGCATGGGGAGAGCAGGAGAATGAGGAGAGCAGGGGCAAGTAGAGGAAAGGAAGGCTGGGAGAGCACAGAAAGAGCAGGGGCATGGAGAGAGCAAGAGCTCAAGGGGGTGAGCAGGATCACGGGAACAGAAGAAAAATGGGGAGAGCAGATGCAAGGAGATTGCAGGAGCTCAGGGTGAGCAGAAGCATGGTGGGGGCAGGAGAACAGAGAGAGCAGCGTAAGGTGAAGAACAGGAGCTTGGGGTGAGCAGCTGCATGGAAAGAGCAAGAGCACGAGGAGAGCTGGCACATGGAGAGAGTAGGAGATTGGAGAGAGCAGCAGCATAGGGAGAGCAGGAGCATGGTGAGAGCAGGAGTGTGGAAATTTTAGGAGCATGGGGAGAGCTGGAGTATGGGGATGCAGGAGCACAGGAAGAGCAGGAGCACAGAGACAGCTGGAGCATGAAGAGAAAAGGAGCACACAGAGACCAGGTGCAGAGGGATATTAAGAGCACAGAGGGAGCAGAACCAATTGGATAGCAGGATCACAGGGAGAGTAGGAACACAGAGCAAAAAGGAGCAAAAACAGAGCAGGAGCACACAGAGAGCAGGAGCACAGGATGGGGGCAGTTGGATGGAGAGAGCAGGGGAAAGGGGAGAGCAGGAGTAAGGCGAGAGTTTGAGCATGCAGAGCAGAGGAGCACACACAGAACAGGTGCACTGCGAGAGTAGGAGCATGGAGAGAGCAGGACTAAGGGAAGAGCAGGAGCACGAGCAGAGCTGGAAATCAGGCAGAGAAGGAGCACAGAGAAAACAGGAGCACAGTGTAAGCAGGTACAGGGAGAGAGCAAAAGCACAGTGAAAGCAGGAGCACATTGAGAGCAGGAGCATAGGAATGCAGGAGCACAGTGAGAGAAGGTGTACAGGAAGAGCGGGAGCATGGAGAAAGCTGGAGCACAGAGTCAAGGCAGCAGAAGTAGAGAGAGAGCAGCAACAAGGCGAGAGCTGCAGCATGGAGAGTGAATGGAGCACAAAGAGAGCAAGATAAGGCAGAAAACACAAGCAGGAGCAGAGAGAGAGCAGGAGCACATGAAGAGAAGGAACCTGCAGACAGCAGATGTACCGGGAGAGTTGGAACACAGAGAATAGGAGCATGGAAAGAGCAGGTGTACAGGGTGAGAAGGAGTATGGAGAGAGCAGGATAAAGTGGAGAGCAAGAGCATGGGGAGAGCAGGAGCCAGAGGAGAGCAGGAGCATGGGGGTGCAGGAGTAAAGTGAGAGAAGGTGCATGGAAAGAGTCGGAGCATGGAAAGAGCTGGATCACAGAGTGGGGGCAGGAGGGTGGGTGGAGCAGGAGCACAAAGAAAGCAGCAGCAAGGCGAGAGCTGGAGTGCGGAGAGTGTAGATACACATGAAGAGAAGGTGGACAGCGAGATCAGGAGCACAGAGGGAGCAGGACCGAGTGGAGAGCAGGAGCTTGGGAAGAGCAGGAACGCAGGGAGAGCAGGAGCACGGAAAGAGATGGAGCACATAGAGAGAAGGAACATGCAGAGAGCAGATGGACGGGGAAAGCTGGAAAATGGAAAGTGTAGGAACACAGGGAGAGAAGGAACATGGAGCGTGCAGGATAAGGCAGGAGCACAGGAGCATGGAGAGAACAGGAGCCAGGGGAGAGCAGGAGTAAAGTGAGAGAAGGAGCATGGGGAGAACAGGAGCATGGAGAGAGCTGGAACAGGGAGTGGGGGTTGGAGGGTAGAGGGAGTGGGAGCACAGAGAGAGCAGCAGCAAGGCAAGGGCTGGAGTGCAGAGAGTGAAGGTGCACACGGAGACCAAGTGGACAGGGAGATTAGGAGCACAGAGGGAGCAGGACCAAATGGAGAGCAGAAGCTTGGGGAAAGTAGGAAAACAGGGAGAGCAGGAGTACGGAGGGAGAAGGAGCACAGGGAGTGAAAGAGCATGCAGAGAGCAGGAGCACAAGGAGATCTGGAACACAGAAAGGGCAGGAGCATGGAGAGGGCATGAGCATTAGGAGAGTGGGAGCATGGGGAAGCAGGAGCACAGGGTTTCAGGAGTGCAGGGAGAAAAGGAGCACAAAGAGAGCAGGGTCAGGAGGAGAGCATGGGCATGGGGCAAGCAGGAGCACTGAGAGAGCAGGAGCACAGGGAAAGAAGGAGCATGCAGAAAACAGGAGCAAGGTGGGAGCCAGAACACGGTAAGAGTAGGAGCATGGAGAGAGCAGGAGCTGTGGGAGAGCAGCCACATTGAGAGAGCAGGAAAACAGATAGAACAGGAGCATGGGGAGTGCAGGAGCATGGGGAGTGCTAGAGCACAGGATGGATGGAGAGAGCAGGAACACGGGGAGGGCAGGAGCAAGGTGAGAGATGGAGCATAGAGAGAGCAGGTGCACAGTGAGAGCAGGAGAACAGGGAGAGCTGAAGAACGGGGAGAGCAGGTGCATGTAGAGAGAAGGAAGGCTGGGAGAGCATGGAAAGAGCAGAGGCATGGAGAGAGCAAGAGCTCAAAGAGAGAGCAGGGTCTTGGGAACAGAAGGAGAATGGGGAGACCAGGAGCATGGTGGAGACAGGAGAACAGAGAGAGCAGGAGGAAGATGGAGGGCAGGAACATGGAAAGAGCATGAGAATGTAGAGAGCAGAAGTTCAGAGAGCAGGAGCACAAAGGGCAAGAGCACTGACAAATCAGGAGTGCGGACTGTAGGGGAATATGGAGCGTGCATGAACAGGGAGTGAGCAGGAAAATGGGGAGAAATCAGGAGCACTCGGAGAGAGTGGGAGCATAGCGAGTGAGACAGGGCCCAGCGAGAGCATGAGCACTGTTTGGGCAGAAGCACAGGGACAGCAGGATCAGTTTTAGGGCCACAGCATGGAAAGAACAGGAGCTGGGTGAGGGAGCAGAAACACAGGGAAAGCAGGAGGACACCAAGAGCGGGAACACAGGGAAGGCACGGGCACAGGCAGAGAGCACGGGCACAGGCAGAGAGCAAGGGCACAGGCAGAGAGCACGGGCACAGGCAGAGAGCACGGGCACAGGCAGAGAGCACGGGCACAGAGACAGCAAGAGCAAGGGGAGAACAGGATCACGTAGAGGGCAGCAACACGGAGAGAGCAGAAGCATGGGGAAGGAGTGGGAGCACAGGGAGAGCAGGCGACCAAGAGAAGGAGCACAGGGAGAGGGCTGGAGCACTTGGAGAGAGCAGGGCCATGGGGAAAGAATCAGATCATGGGGAGAGCATGAGCACAGGGCAGGCAGAAGCTCGGAGAGAGGAGCAGCATGCAGAGAGTGCAGGAGCAGAGGGAGAACAAGAGCACACGGAGAACAGGAGCAGGGTGAGAGAGCAGGAACACGGGGAGAACAGGCACCTGAGAGCAGAAGCGGAGAGAGAGAGCCAGAGCTTGGATCACAGGATCACAGCGGGAAGAGGAGCACAGAGAGTTCAGGAGCACACTGAGAGCAGGTGCACAGTGAGAGCAGGGACACAGGGAGCAAGAGCTTAGAGAGAGCAGTAGCATGGGGAGAGCAGGAACACGGGGAAGGAGTGGGGAGCATGGGGAGAACAGGTGGCTGAGGGCAGGAGCACAGAGACAGAGCTGGAGCATGGAGAGAGCAGGGGGATGGGGAGAGAGCCAGTTCATGGGAAGAGCATGAGTATGGGGCAGGCGGAAGCTCGAGGAGAGGAGGAGCAAATGGAGAGAGCAGGAGCAAGGGGAGAGCAGGCACTTGAAAGCAGGAGCATAGAGGGAGAACTGGAGTATGGAGGGCGCAGGAGCACAGAGGGAAGAGAAGCACGGCGAGAGCAGGAGCGCAGACAGGGTATGAGCACTGGAAGAGTAGAAGCATGAAAAGAGCAAGGGCATAGAGGGAGCAGGATCATGTGGGGAGAGCAAGAGCACGGGGAGAGCTGGAGCATGGGGAGAGTATAAGCATGGACATTACAGAAGCAGGTGGAGAGTGGATGCAAGGAGATTGCTGGAGCACAGGTGGAGCAGGAGCATGGGAATAGCAGGTATACAGGGGGAGCATGAGCACAGAAAGAGCAGGGAAATGTGGAGACCAGGAACACGGGGAGAGCAGGGGCATGGAGAGAGAAGGAACATTGGGAGAAAGCAGAAGCACAGATTCAGCAGGTAGGTGGAGAGAGCAGGAGCATGGGGAGAGCAGGAGGAGAGTGAGAGCAAGAGCACGTGGAGAGTGGGAGCCCAGAAAGAGCAAGAACACGGGGTGAGCATGAACAGAGCAGCAGTACGGAAAGAGCGGGAGCACAGAGAAAGCAAGTGCATATGGAGAGCTGGAGCCAGGAAATGGCAGGAATATGCAGAAAGTAAGAGCACAGAGAAAGCACGAGCACAGAGAGAGAGAGAGAGAGCAGGAGCATGGAGAGGGAACGGGAGCATGGGGAGGCCAGGTGACTGAGAGCGGGAGCTCAGAGAGATAGCTGGTGAATGGAGAGCGAATGACCACAGAGGGAAGAGGAGCACAGAGAGAGCAGGGGCATGGAGAAAGCAGGAGCACAAGGAGAGCAGGAGCATGGGGAGAGCGAGAGCATGGGGAGAGCAGGATCAAAAGGAGAGCAGGTGAATGGGGAGAGCTGGAGCACGGAGAGAGAAGGAGTATTGGGAGAGAAGGGACATAGAAAGAACATGGGCATGGAGACAGCAGGAGCTTGAGGGGAGTGCAAGAGCACGGGGATTGCAGGAGCATGGGGAGTGCAGGAGAATGGAAAGAGATGGAGATGAGCAAGAGCCAGAGCACAGGGATAACGGAGCACAAGTATGGGGAGAGTGATGGGGCCTGGGGAGATCATGAGCAACGGATGGGCAGAAGCTTGTGGAGAGAAGGAGCACAGTGTGAGCAGGAGACGGGAGTGCAGGAGGATGGAGAGAGCAGGAACACAGAGAGAGCAGCAGCAAGGGGAGGGGAGGAGAACGGGGAGAGCATGGGGAGAGAGAAGGAGCACAGAGAGTGTAGTAGCACCGTGTGAGCATGAGCACAGAGAGAGCAAGAGCATGGGGAGAGCACGAACACAGCAAGAACAAGGACACATGGAGAGCAGGAGCCCACACAGAGCAGGAGCCCAGGAGAGCAGTACCATGCTATTCTCCTATTTCTGAGCTCGCTAGCACGTGGCACTGGGAGTAATCCAGAGATTACAACCCGAGAGGTCCTGCTTTTTAGTCTACTGCCTAACTCCCTGAAATCTTGATGCAAGACCTCATCCCTCTTTCTACCTATGTCATTGGTACCAAAATGTACCATGACCTCTGCCTTATCACCCTCCCCCTTCAGGATGCCCTGCAGCCGTTCAGTGACATCCCGGAACCTGGCACCAGGGAGGCAACACACCATCCTGGAGTCATGTTGATGGCCACAGTAGTGCCTGTCTGTTCCCCTGACTATAGAATCCCCTATTACTATTGCTCTTCCTCCCTTCCTCCCATCCTGTACAGACAGGCTACTTGTGGTGCCAGAAGCTTGGCTCTGTCCACACTCCCTGGAGGAACCAGCGCCCTCATCAGCCTCCAAAACGGAATACCGACTTGCGAGCGGGACCTCAGGGGACTCCTGAACTACCTGCCTGTTTCTCTTGGACTGCCTGGTGGTCACCCATTCCCTTCTTTCCTCAAATCCCTTCATCTGCACTGTGACCACCTCTCTAAATGTGCTATCCACGATGCTCTCAGACTCGCGGATGCTCCACAGTGTCCCCAGCCACCATTCCAGCTCTGAAACTCGAGCTTCCAGGAGCTGCAGCTGGACACACTTCCTGCACACATGCTGGTCCCGGGCACTGGAAATGTCCCCGGCTTCCCACATGGAGCATGAAGAGCACACCACGGCTTTGAGCTCTTCTGACATGACTTATCCCTTTGAATTAAATCTTTTAAATCAATTACTCCAGGGCCCTTGTTTCCTGGTCCTCGTTACTACGGAATTTACAAACTATAAACCCCAAAAATACCTTAAACTAGAAACGATAAAAAGTAGTAAATACTTACCCAACTTTACCCACTACTTACCAAAATCATTTCTCTCCCCTGTAGCCTCTACTGCTGCATCAGGGTAAGACCACTCTCTGAAGATTTAAGAAGTTGGATAGCAAAGAAAAAATGCAAAGAGCACCTCTTCTCTGCACCGAATTCCCACTGTGCACAAAATTGCCAATCCCCACACTCACTCTGGCCGTGTCTCACTCAGATGAGGTCTCTCCCCTGCTTGTGTGCAAGCACACTGTAGCATGGGGCAGAAGGATGGAGAGACCAGGAGCACACAGAGAGAAGAAACACGGGGAGAGCATGAGCACAGAGCAGCAGGAGCATGGAGAGAAGAGGAGCATGGGAAGAAGGAGGAGCACGGGGAGAGTAGGAGCACGGGGAGAGTAGGAGCACGGGGAGAGTAGGAGCACGGGGAGAGTAGGAGCATAGGGGGAGCAGGGGCATGAAGAGCGCAGGATACGGTGGAGAGCAAGAGCACGGAGAGAGCAGGAGCATAGGAAGGGAGTTGGGGCCTGGGGAGAGTATGAGCAATGTGCCGGCAGAGGCTCATTGAGAGAAGGAGCATCAATGGAGCCAGAGTACTTAAGGAAGTGGCCCTAGAAATAGTGGATGCATTGGTGGTCATCTTCTGAGATTTAATAGACTCTGGAACAGTTCCTGCAGATTGGAGGGTAGCTAATGTAACCCCACTATTTAAAAAGGGAGGCAGAGAGAAAACAGGGAATTATAGACCAGTCAGCCTGACGTCGGTAGTGGGGAAAATTCTAGAGTCCATGAGAAAAGATTTAATAGCTGAGCACGTGGAAAACAGTGGCAGAATCGGACAGAGTCAGCATGGAATTACGAAAGGGAAATCATGCTTGACAAATCTACTGGAATTTTTCGAGGATGTAACTAGTAGAGTTGATGAGGGGGAGCCAGTGGATGTGGTTTATTTGGACTTTCAGAAGGCTTTCGACAAAGTCCCACATAAGAGATTAGCGTGTAAAATTAAAGTGCATGGGATTGGGGGTAGTGTATTGAGATGGATAGAAAACTGGTTGGCAGATAGGAGACAAAGAGTAGGAATAACCGGGTGTTTTTCCGAATGGCAGGCAGTGACTAGTGGGGTACTGCAGGGATTGGCGCTGGGACCCCAGTTATTCACAATATATATTAATGATTTCAATGAGGGAATTAAATGTAATATCTCCAAATTTGAAGATGACACAAAGCTGGGTGGGAGGGTGAGCTGTGAGGAGGTTGCAGAGATGCTTCAGTGTGATTTGGACAAGCTGAGTGAGTGGGCAAATGCATGGCAGATGCAGTTTAATGTGGATAAATGTGAGATTATCCACTTTGGTAGCAAAAACAGGAAGGCAGATTATTATCTGAAAGGCTATAAATTGAGAGAGGGGAATGTGCAACGAGACCTGGGTGTCCTTGTACACCAGTCGCTGAAGGTAAGCATGCAGGTGCAGCAGGCGGTAAAGAAGGCAAATGGTATGTTGGCCTTCATAGCCAGAGGATTGGAGTACAGGAGCAGGGATGTCTTGCTGCAATTATACAGGGCCTTGGTGAGACCACATCTGGAATATTGTGTGCAGTTTTGGTCTCCTTATCTGAGGAAGGATGTACTTGCTATAGAGGGAGTGCAGCGAAGGTTTACCTGACTGATTCCTGGGATGGTGGGACTGACATGTGAGGAGAGATTGAGTCGATTAGGATTATATTCGCTGGAGTTCAGAAGAATGAAGGGGTTCTCATAGAAACCTATAAAATTCTAACAGGATTAGACAGGGTAGATGCAGGAAGGATGTTCCCGATGGTGGGGGAGTCCAGAACCAGGGGTCACAGTCTGAGGATACGGGGTAGACCATTTAGGACTGAGATGAGGAGAAATTTCTTCACCCAGAGAGTGGTGAGCCTGTGGAATTCACTACCACAGAAAGTAGTTGAGACCAAAACATTGTATGTTTTCAAGAAGGAGTTAGATATAGCTCTTGGGGTGAAAGGGATCAAAGGGTATGGGGAGAAAGCAGGAGCAGGCTATTGAGTTGGATGATCAGCCATGATTATAATGAATGGTGGAGCAGGCTCGAAGGGCTGAATGGCCTAGTCCTGCTCCTAGTTTCTATGTTTCAATGTTTCTATGACAGCAGGAGCATGAGGAGAGTAGGAGCATGAGGAGAGCAGGAGAACAGAGGCCACAGGAGTAAGCAGAGGGCAGGAGCACACAGAGCAGGAGCGTGGGGAAAGCAGAAGAGCAGATGGAGCAGAGGCACGGACAGAGCAGGAGCACAGACAGAGCAGGAGCTTGGGGAGAGTAGGAGAATGGGGAGAGTAGGAGCATGGGGAGAGCAGGAGCATGGGGAGAGCAGGAGCATGGGGAGAGTAAGAGCATGGGGAGAGCAGGAGCACGGGGAGAGCAGGAGCATGGGGAGAGCAGGAGCATGGGGAGAGTAAGAGCATGGGGAGAGCAGGAGCACGGGGAGAGCAGGAGCATGGGGAGAGCAGGAGCACAGAGAGAACAGGAGCATGGGGAGAGCAGGAGCATGGGGAGAGTAGGAGCATGGGGAGAGCAGGACCACGGGGAGAGAAGGAGCATGGGGAGAGTAGGAGCACGGGGAGAGCAGGAGAACAGAGGCCACAGGAGTAAGCAGAGGGCAGGAGCACACAGAGCAGGAGCGTGGGGAAAGCAGAAGAGCAAATGGAGCAGAGGCACGGAGAGAGCAGGAGCACAGACAGAGCAGGAGCATGGGGAGAGCAGGAGCACAGAGAGAGCAGGAGCATGGGGAGAGTAGGAGCATGGGGAGAGTAGGAGCATGGGGAGAACAGGAACACGGGGAGAGAAGGAGCATGGGGAGAGCAGGAGCATGGGGAGAGCAGGAGCTTGGGGAAAGTAGGAGCATGGGGAGAGCAGGAGCATGGGGAGAGCAGGAGCATGGGGAGAGTAGGAGCATGGGGAGAGCAGGAGCACGGGGAGAGCAGGAGCATGGGGAGAGCAGGAGCACAGAGAGAGCAGGAGCACGGGGAGAGCAGGAGCACGGGGAGAGAAGGAGCATGGGGAGAGCAGGAGCACGGGGAGAGCAGGAGCACGGGGAGAGCAGGAGTATGCAGAGGGCAGGAGCACATAGAGCAGGAGCCCTGTGCAATGACCGATGCAGTTCGTAAAACTGAGATATTTAAATATCTCAGAGGGAAACTTTAAACAACTGTCATAATCAATAGCTTAACGTGTTATGTTTGAGATGCGACTCTAAACTCAGGAATCAGAACACTAGTCTGAGATTTTACATTAAACTAAATGAAACATTTTATTAATTTACACAGGTTAAAATATATGTACGCGTGGCTACACAATACCACTATTATAACTTTTAACAAATTCCCAAACTAATCTCCATTAATGCAACAACAACCCATAGACTTAACCAGGCAAAGCATTTTCACCTTACAAATTCAGAATGAGGTTCTTTCCAATGTGGAACCAGTTGGAGGTTTACAGATGCCTTTCTTTCTCACATTGCCTCTGCCCTGCACACCCACAAACTACTGAACTTATGCCTACAAGCCCCATTGAATGTTAATTCTCATTGTATCAACAAGAACTTTGAGCTTCAGCCTTTAACAATGAAGTATTAATCATTGTACCAGTTTTATTAGTGATTTAAGCATGTTGCTTGGTGGCTGCTAGAAAGGTGTCAGTTTTCACCCCACTTCTTGAATGCTCTATTCAAAAAATGGAAAAGCACTCTACCTCTCTATTAACACCTCAACATAGTACATCAAAACACCCAGACTAGCTGGCGTTAATCCAATGAAGACAGACTCACAGACCAAACCTTGCAATTTTGTCTTGAAATGTGTCCATAAACTTCAAAGGATTATGGTCTGTGTAAACAATTGTCCCTGATGAACTGTTTGGCACATAAATTTCAAAACACCACACCGGTCTCACCAAACTCAAGTCTCTTTTCCAATCGTTGAATATCTTCTCTGTTGTACATTCAGTTTCCATGAAAAATACCCTACTGGTTTTTCAATTCCAGTGTCATCTTGTAACAGTACAGCCCCAAAGCCTATAAGTCTTGCATCAATGGCCAACATGAATTTCTTGGCATAATTGGGCACTGCCAACACTAGTGTTGTAGTTAATATTGTTTTCAAATTATCGAATGACTTCTGACACTCCAGTGTCCACTGGAACTTTTTGTTCCTTTTTAACAGTTGTCAGTGGAGCAACCACTTGGCTAAAATTTGGTACAAATTCCCAGTAAAACCCACTCATGCCCCGAAATCTCAAAACTTCTCATTTTGCTGTAGACACTGGGAAATCCACAATAGCCTTGACTTTCACATCTCTCGGAGCCACCTTACCATGTCCATTGGTATGTCTTAGATATGTAACTAGCGCTTTTGCAAATTCACTTTTAGTCAAGTTCATCACCAAATTAGCTTTTTGTAGTTGAGTAAATAATTCCTCCAGATGCTGTAAATGCTCCTCCCACATCTGACTGAAAATGATTGTCTAATATAAACAGCACAGTTACTCAGACTCACAATTACTTTGTTTGTCAGTCTTTGAAATGTTGCAGGTACATTCTTCATACCAAATGGCATCACTTTAAACTGATATAGTCCACTTGGTGTTACAAAAGCTGATACCTCCTTTGCTCTCTCCGACAAAGGTACCTGCTAATATCTTTTTAGCAAGTCAATCTTTGTGATAAATTTTGATTGTCCCACTTTCTCAATGCAATCCTCCAACCGTGGTATAGGATATGAATCTGCTTTTGTCACCACATTCACTTTTTGATAGTCCACACACAGTCTTTGTGTTCCATCTGGTTTCGGTACCAGTATAACAGGCAAACTCCAGTTACTGCAACTAAACTCAATGATATCATTTTGAAGCATGAAATAAATTTCTTTTTGTATTTGTGATAACTTTGCCGGATTTAATCTATAAGGTTGTTGCCTTATTGAAGATGATATTTTTCAATACATACATCATGTAAAGCTAAATGTGTCTTTCCCAACTTATTAGCGTGAATAGGTTTGTGTGACTGCAATACCTTTTCCAACTCACTGACATTTGTCTGGAAGGTAACTTAATATTGCATTTAAATATTCAAGTGCCCCCTCATTATCCAATTCGATTAGAGTAAAATCAATTTCAGAGTCCTGCACTTGTACCCCATTCTCATCATCCACCATCACTAACACCTCTTTTTGTTCCTCTTCCCTGTCAAAGTACTTTTTAAGCATATTTACATGTCACACCCTCTGATTCTTTCTTTTATCTGGAGTATTTATTAAATAATTTACTTCACTTAATTTATTTTCAATTCTGTAAGGCCCACTAAATCTTACACTTAATGAACCCCCTGGTACTGGTAACAAAACTAATCCTTTCTCTCCAAGAGCAGAACTGTGATTTTTTGCCTTCTTGTCTGCTTTCACTTTCATCACTTGCTGTGGTTTTCCTGTTATTTGACACGTATGACAGGTTCTACAGAATTTGACTACATCCCTGTGCGATCCCGGCCAAAAGAAATACCCCTGTATCCTTCCCTGTGTTTTCCTAATTCCTAAATTTCCCCCAGTTAGAATTTCATGAGCAACCCTCAGAATCTCATTTCTATACGGTAATGAGATAACAACCTGATGCACCTCCCTCCAGCTTTCATTTGCTGAGACATAATCCAATCACCATTTTCACATTAATATATTCCCTTGAAGATAATAACATATTTGAATAAATTTTGCCTCAGTTTCTGAATCAGCTTTCTGATATAACTGTTTTAATTGTGAATCATTTTCCTGTAACTCCACTAACCTCTTTGAGTTAAACTACAACTGAACAGCCCCGCATTCCTTCCTCCTGAACAATGTTATCAGACACAGCGCCAGCTAAAAGGATTTCGACACCTTCTTCTTGCCTTTGAACTGCCTGCTTATCTTGTTTATTTTGTTCTTCCTGATGGGATTTTGATCTCATTAAAGACAATCAAGAAACAATCCAGGATGTACCTTCTCGAGCACTTCTGTTGGAAACACTTCTACAGGCTGCTCAACTACCACAGGCATCACCCACATTTACGATCCAGCTATATCATTACCCAGAATAAATCGAACCCCTGCAATGGGCAATTTTTCCACCACTCCAACTATAACTTCACTCATCTTCCATTTGCTCTTTAAATTTACCTTCCAGAAAGGAATAGATTTAGCATCTCCATGAATCCCACTTATTATTACCTTCTCCTGCAACACTCCCTCTGAACAATAAATATCACTATTCCACAACATTAAGGATTGACTAGCCCCTGTGTCTCTTAAAATTTTAATATCTTTACCCACACCATCCTGTACACATGGAAAGACTTTCCCTTCACACACAACATTTTTAAACATTTCTGCAACCTGCTCCTCAGAATTCTCGAGTAAACTGTGAACACAATCCTACTTCTTTATCTTTCACTGATTCTCCCTGTTTCATTTGTACACAAACCATTGGTTTCTCCTGTGCCCGAACCTCAGAACCCACAATACTTTTACTTCCAGAGCTTTTCTGTACCCCAATAATTCTTACAGATTTTTCCTGCAATCTCCAACACACTGACTTCATGTGCCCCACTTTATTACAATGAAAACATCTTAATTTTCCATTGTTAATTCTACCTTCTTTTGTTCCAAGGAAAAACTTCCTGGGAACTTCCAACTACTCCTTGTCTTCCCTGATTACCTGCCTTCCTTTCACCTTCCCACTTTCTATCCTTTTCCAATTGGAATGGGTGATGGAGAAAAGGTTTAGCTCTATGACTATCTCATAATTATCAGTTATCTCTGCTGCTTGTCTTACAGAATCAACCCTCAGTTCCTCAACATTTGTTCTCACTACTGAAGGGATTGAATCTTTAAATTCTTCCAAAGGAATGAGTCCCCTAAGAGCTGTGTAGGTTGTCTCTCTATTTAACACCCATATCCACTAATCAAAATTACTTTGTTTTACTCTTTCAAACTCAATATAAGTTTGCCACAGCTGTTTTCTCATATTCCTAAATATCTGCCTATATGCTTCAGGAACCAACTCAAATGCACTCAGGATAGCTTTTCTCACCACATCACAATTCACCGACATTTCTTCTGAAAGCGAAGTATATACCTCAAGCCCCCTACCGAACAACTTAGATTGTCCAGTTTCCCTGTGGCCATTTCATCTGCTTAGCTAGCTTTTCAAATGAAATAAAGAATGCCTCACTTTCTGTTTCCTCAATCTCTGGAAAAGCCTGTACACATTTAAACATAACCCCGCTGGATTCTACTCTAGAGATAAATCCTTCCTCACCTACTGAAGTATCTTTTCTAACAGCCAACATTTTCAGTTGGAATTTCCCTTTCTCTCTCTCTATTTCTCTTTCCTCCTTCTCCATCTTTACCATTTCTAATTCCCTTTTAAGAGCCATTTCTCTGTCCTTTGCTTCTAATTCAAACTTTTTCATTTGTAACTGAAGTCTCTACCTCCAGCTGTGACTCACTAGTGTCAGGTTTCACTTCCGCCTGTAGGTTCTGTGCTATACATCTAACCACATCAGATTTGCTAGCTCCTGCGGGTAACCCCAATTGCAGCTGATCCACCAACTCGGTTAACTTACTTTTGGTTATTCTCTCCAACCCAATCAGAGTTATCTCTTCTACTCCCTGACAAGTCTTAGCAATTGTCAAAGACACCTTGCAATCTCACCACTTCTAAAATACCTCACCAACTCCTGATTCCAAAGTGCTCCTTGTACCCTCAATCTTTACAATCCACCAATTCCTAACCAATCAAGAAATTAGAAATATAATTTATCCTGGCACAGCCATCAATTGTTATGACTGATGCAGTTGGTAAATCTGAGTTTTTTTAAAAACCCTGGGGGATAACTTAAACAATTAAACAACTGTCATAACCCGATAATTTTAAGTGTTATGTTTGAGATGCGACTCTAAATTCAGGAATCAGACCACCAGTTTGAGGTTTTACATTAAACTAAATGAAACATTTTATTAATTTACACAGGTTAAAATATATATACACATGGTTACAAATTACTACTGTCATAACTTTTAACAAATTCCCAAACTAATTCCATTAAGGCAATAACAACACACAGACTTAACCAGACACCAGGCAAAGCATTTTCACCTCATGAATTCAAAATGAGGCACTTTTCACTGTGGAGACAGTTGGAGGCTTACAGCTGCCTTTTGATCTCACATTGCCTCTGTCCTGCAATCTCGAAAACTACTGAAGTTATACCTACCAGCCCCACTGAATGTTAATTCGCACTGTATCAACAACAACTTTGAACTTCACCTTTTAACAATGAAACCCTTTCCATTGTACAAATTATATTAGTAATATAAACATTTTGCTTGGTAGCTGCTAGAAAGGTGTCACGTTTGCACCCCCCCTTCTTGAATGCTCCATTCAAAAAATGCAAATGCACTTTTCCTCTCTGTTAACATCTCAAAGTAGCACATCAAAACACCCAGACTAGCCAGCTTTAATCCAATTAAGGCATATCCACAGACCAACACTCTATTTTAAAAGAAAAATAATTTCCATGATATTACATACATCAATATCACTTCAAGACGCCCAGGGAGAGCTGGAGCACAATGATAGAGAGAACAGGAGAACAGAGGGACCAGGAGCATGGGGAGAGCAGGAGCAAGGCAAGAGCTGGAGTTCAGAGAATGAAGGAGCACAAAGAGAGTAGATGCACAGGGAGAGCAGGACCACAGGAGAGCAAGAACACAGAGAGAGAAAGAGCAACAGGAGAGCAGGAACACAGGGAGACTAGGGACACATCAAGAGCAAGAGTACGGAGAGAGCAGAATCATAGGGAGAGCAGGAAAAAGAGGAGAGCAGGAGCAAAGTCAGAGCAAGAGCATGTGGGTAGCAGGAACCCAGAGAGAGAAGGAGCACAGAGAGAGCAGGAACAACGGGAGAGAAGTAGCATGCAGGGAGCAGAAGAATATGGAGAGCCAAAGCATGAGGAGGGCAGGAGCAGGGAGAGAGCAGAAACATGGGGAGTGCCAGAGCACAGAGATACAGCAGCAGGGGGAGAGCAGGAACACAGAGAGAGAATGATCGGGTGGAGCGCAGGAGAATGGAGAGAACAGGAGCATGGAGAGAACAGGAGCATGGAGAGAGCAGGTGCACGGGGGTGAAGGAGAGTGCAGAGGGCAGGATTATGGGGAGAGCTAGAACACAGAGAGGGCAGGAGCACGGGCAGAGCAAGAGCACTGGTGTTCATCAGCAGTGGGAGAACAGGAGCACTAAGAGAGAAGGATAAGGTGGAGAGCAGGAGCGTGGAGATAGTAGAAGCATGGAGAGAGCAGGAGCACATAACGAGCAGGAGCATACAGAGAGCAAGAGCACAGGAAAAGCAGGAGCACAGAGAGAGCAGTAAGTTTGGGAGACCAGGTGAACAGAGAGTGCAGGAACATGGGGAGATTAGGGGCACAAAGAGGGTAGGATAAGCTGGGGAACAGGAGCATGGAGGGAGCAGGAGCATGGAGAGAGAGAGCAGGAGCACCGGGAGAGAAGGAGCATGCAGAGAGCAAAAGCATGGGGAGAGCCAGAACACAGAGAGGGCAGGAACATGGAGAAAGCAGGAGAATGGGGAGAGCAAGGGCATGGAGCAAGTGGCAGCACGGGGAGAGCAGGAGCATCGGGAGAGCAGGAGCATCTAGAGAGCAGAAGCGCACAGAGAGCAGAGGCAAGGGGAGAGAAGGAGCATTGAGAGAGCAAGGGAATGGGAAGAGCAGGAGCAAGGTAGGAGTAGGTGCTCAAGAACAGTGCAGGAGTGTGGGAGAGCAGGGGCATGGGGAAAGCAGACAAATAGAGATTGGAGAAGCACAGGGAGAGCAGGAGCTTGGGGAGAGCATGAGAACAGTGGGACTAGGAGCACAGAAAAAGCAGGAGCACATGGAGAGCAGGAACACCAGGACAGCAGGAGCGCGGAGAGAGCAGTAACACAGGGAGAGTAGGTAGAGATCAAGAGTAAGAGCACGGAGAGTGCACGATCATGGGGAGAGCCTGAGCACAGGGAGAGCAGGAGCCCTGAGAGAAGGAGCAGAGTTAGACCAGGACCATGAGGAGAGCGGGAGCACAGAGAGAACAAGAGCATCAGGAGAGAAGGGGCATGCAGAGAGCAGAAGGATGGAATGCAAAGGAGCAAAAAGAGAGCAGATGCACAGGGAGAGTAGGAGCATGGAAAGGAGCAAGTTAATGGGGAGAGCAGGGGCACGGGGAGAGCAGGACTACAGAAAGAGCAGGAACAAGGAGAGAGCAGGAGCATGGAGAGAGCAGGAGCACGGGGACAGTAGGAGAACTGTGGAGAGCAGGAGCATCAAGAGAGCAGGAGGACACAGAGAGCAGGATCAAGGGGAGAGCAGGAGCACCAATAGAGCAGGAGAATGGGGAGAGCAGGAGCACTGAAAGAGCACGGGAATGGAAGGAGTAGGAGCTCGAGAACAGTGCAGGAACCTGGGAGAGCAGGGGAAAGGGGAGAGCAGACAAACAGAGATTGCCAGAGCACAGGGGGAGCAGGAGCATGGGGAAAGCAGGAGCTCGAGGAGAGCATGAGAACAGCGGGACCAGGAGCACACAGAGAGCTGGAGGGCATGGAGAGCAGAAGCATAAGTAGAGCAGGGGAATGGGGTAAGCAGAGGCATGAAAAGAGCAGGATCTTTGAAGGAGAAGGAGCTCGAGGTCAGTGCAGGAGTGCGACAGAGCAGGAGCATGGGGAGAATAGACAAATGGAGATTGCAGGAGCACAGATGGAGCAGGAGCATGGGGAGAGCGGGAGCTCGGGGACAGCATGAGAACAGCGGGACCAGGGGAGATTGGGAGCATGGAGAGAGCAGGAGCATTAGGAGAGAAGGAACATGCAGAGAGCAGGAAAGTGGGGAGAGCAGCAGCACAAGGAGGGCAGGAGCACACAGAGAGCCAGAACATGGGGAGAACAGGAGCACCCAGACAGCAGGAGCCTAGAGAGAGCAGGAGCTTGGAGAGAGTGTGAGCATGGTAAGAGCAGGAGCACGGAGAAGGAAGGGGCGCACAGACAGCAGGTGCACAGGGAGAGTAGGAGCATGGAATGAGCAGGACCAAGGAGAGGTCTGGGGCAAGGGGAGAGCTGGAGCATGGAGAGAAGGAACCCACGGAGTGCAGGTACACAGGGAGAGTAGGAGCACAGAAAGAGCATGACCAAGGTGTGAACAAGAGCACAGACAGAGAAGGATTATGGGGAGAGCTGGAGGATGGAGAGAGCAGGAGTATCGAACGAGCAGGAACATAGGGAATGCAGGAACACAGGGTGAGCAGCAGCACAGGGGAAGCAGGCGCATGGAGAGAGCAAGAACATGGAGAATAGAGAGAGCAGGACCATGCACAGAGCAGGAACTTGGGGAGTGCAGGAGCACGGAGGAGCAGGAGCACGAGGAGCACAGGAACACAGAGGGAGAAGAAGCATGGGCTTTCAGCAGCATGGGAAGAGCAGGAGCACAGGGAGAGCAAGAGTACAGGGAAAGAAAGAGCATGGGGAGAGCAGCAGCACGGAGAGAGCAGGAGTATGGAGAGAGCAGGAGCTCGGGGAGGGCTGGAGCATGGAGAAGGTAGGACCACGGTAGGAGCAGGAGAAAGGAGAGAACAGGATGTTGGAGAGAGCGGGAGCACAAAGAGAGCTGGAGCACGAAGATAGCAGAAGCAGGGGCAGAGACCAGGGGCCCAGGAAGAGCAGGAGCAAGGGGAAGGTCGATGCACAGGGAAAGGAGGAGAATGGGGAGAGAGCAGGAGCAGAAGGAAAGCAGGAGCACAGAGAAAACAGGGGCAGGGGAGAATTCAGGAGCATGGGGAGAGAGGGAGGATGTCAGGAGCAGGAACATGGAGAGCAGGAGCAAGGGGGCTGCAGGGGCACCGAGAGAGCATGAGCAAGGGGAGTCATAGAGTCATAGAGGTCTATAGCATGGAAAAAGGCCCTTCGGCCCATTGAGTCTGAGCCGGTCTAACTATTCTAACCCCATTTTCCAGCACTAGGCCCATAGCCTTGTATGCCATGGCATCACACGTGCACATCCAAATACTTCTTAAATGTTATGAGGGTTTCTGCCTCTCCCACCCTTTCAGGCAGTGAGTTCCAGATTCCCACCACCCTCTGGGTGAAAAAATTCTTCTTCACATCCCCTCTAAACCTCCTGCCCCTGACTTTAAATCTGTGTCCCCTGGTTATTGATCCCTCCACCAAGGGGAAAAGTTCCTTCCTGTCCACCCGATCTATGCCCCTTATAATTTTATGCACCTCAATCATTTCCCCCCCCCGAATCTCCTCTGCTCCAGGGAAAATAACCCCAGTCTATCCAATCTCTCCTCATAACTAAAACTCTCCAGCCCAGGCAACATCCTGGTAAATCTCCTCTGCACTCTCTCTAGTGAAACCACATCCTTCCTATAATGTGGATTCCAGAACTGCACACAATACTCTAGCTGTGGCCTAAGCAGCATTTTGTACAGCATAACCTCCCTGCTCTTATATTCTATGCCTCGGCTAATAAAGGCAAGTATCCCATATGCTTTCTTAACCACCTTATCTACCTGTCCCACTACCTTAAGGGACCGGTGGACATGCACACCAAGGTCCCTCTGATCCTCGGTACTTCCCAGAGCCCTACCATTCATCGTGTATTCTCGTGCCTTGTTTGTCCTGCCCAAGCATATCACCTCACACTTATCTGGATTAAATTCCATTTGCCACTGATCAGCCCATCTGACCAGCCCATCTATATCCTCCTGTAATCTAAGGCTATCCTCCTCACTATTTACCACCCCACCAATTTTCGTGTCATCCGTGAACTTACTGATAAACCCTCCTACATTCAAGTCTAAATCGTTTATATATATCACAAACAGCAAGGGACCCAACACCGATTCCTGTGGAAACCCAGTCACAAAAACACCCCTCGACCATCACCCTCTGCTTCCTGCCACTCAGCCAATTCTGGATCCAATTTACCAAATTGCCTTGGATCCCATGGGCTCTTACTTTCGTTATCAGTCTCCCATACAGGAATGCGCTGCCTGGGAGGGTGGTGAAGGCGGGTTGCCTCACATCCTTTAAAAAGTACCTGGATGAGCACATGGCACGTCATAACATTCAAGGCTATGGGCCAAATACTGGTAAATGGGATTAGGTAGGTAGGTCAGGTTTTTCTCATGTGTCGGTGCAGACTCGATGGGCTGAAGGGCCTCTTCTGCACTGTGTGATTCTGTGATTCTGTGAAAAGCCTTGCTGAAGTCCAAGTAGACTACATCAAATGCATTGCCCTCATCTACACACCTGGTCACCTCATCGAAAGCTTTAATCAAATTGGTCAGACATGACCTCCCCTTAACAAAACCATGCTGACTGTAAAACAAAAACAGAATTACCTGGAAAAACTCAGCAGGTCTGGCAGCATCGGCGGAGAAGAAAAGAGTTGACGTTTCGAGTCCTCATGACCCTTCGACAGAACTAGGTGAATCCAAGGAGAGGGGTGAAATATAAGCTGGTTTAAGGTTTGACAAGGTGTTTACTAAAACCCGCTTTCACAGTCATATCTCCTTTCTCAGTGACTGCCTCCGTCTCTCACTTACCCCACGTGGATTTCAACTGAAATTCCACCCCTCATGTTTCGAACCAACCCAGGATTACCGGTATTTCCGGGACATATAACGCTCCTTGGACTGCTGTTCCTGTCACATTCTGAGATCCACACTCAGTGCCATGCGCCGCCATATGAACACACTCGACCTCTCCCTCCAGCAGCACCGCCGTACCCTTTTTCAAAGCTGCGCGTGCCACCAGTTTCATTTTATTCTTCGTCTCATCCGACGCCTCAACAAGAAACTTTGTCTCTTTCTTTCAGGTGCAAAGGAACGCAAGCTCCAACAACTCATCGACACCAACACCCATCTAGGACCCTCCATCCCTGCCTGTCCCTCTGTCCCCACCCCGTCTTCCAATCCCAGCCCCAGCCGTGTATTCACTATACCCCCTGACCTTCCCCTCTCCGATGCTGAACGTTCAGTGCTCAGCAAAGGACTTAGTTTCATACCCTTACGCCCTCACCTCAATGAATTTCGGACTCGGCACGATGCTGAACTCTTCTTCCGCTCACTTCTTTGGGCAGGAGTCCTCTCCCTGTTCAATGGATCCTTTTACCCATCTCCAATATTCTCCCTCCACCTGGACCCCTCCCTCTGGATTCTTACCTTCTCTCGATCTTTTCATTGAGAACTGTCGGCGCGACATTAGTCGTCTCAATTTCTCTGCTCCTCTCACCCATTCTAACCTGTCTCTCTCTGAACTTACTGCACTCCATTCTCTCAGGTCCAACCCTGACATTGTCATCAAACCTGCTGACAAGGGTGGTGCTGTTGTTGTCTGGCGCACTGACCTCTACCTCGCAGAGGCTGAGCGTCAACTCGCAGATACTTCCTCCTACCTCTCCCTGGACCATGACCCCACCACTGAACATCAAGCCATTGTTTCCAGGACTGTCACTGACCTCATCTCCTCTAGGGATCTTCCTCCCACAGTTTCCAACCTGATAGTCTCCCAACCTCGGACGGCCCGCTTCTATCTCCTACACAAAATCCACAAACAGAACTGCCCCGGTAGACCGATCGTCTCAGCTTGCTCCTGCCCCACAGAACTCATTTCTCATTATCTTGACTCCATTCTCTCTCCCCTTGTCCAGTCCCTTCCCACCTACATCCGTGATTCCTCTGACACCTTACGTCACATCAACAATTTCCAGTTCCCTGGCTCCAACCGCTTCCTCTTCACCATGGACGTCCAATCCCTCCACACCTCCATCTCCCACCAGGATGGTCTGAGGGCCCTTAGCTTCTTCCTCGAACAGAGGCCCCAACAATCCCCATCCACCACTACTCTCCTCCGTCTGGCTGAACTTGTTCTCACGCAGAACAATTTCTCCTTCAACTCCTCTCACTTCCTCTAAATAAAAGGTGTGGCTATGGGTACCTGCATGGGCCCCAGCTATGCCTGTCTCTTTATGGGGTATGTGGAACATTCCTTGTTCCAGTCCTACTCCGGCCCCCTTCCACAACTCTTTCTCCGGTGCATCGATGATTACTTCGGTGCCGCTTCATGCTCTCGTTGGGACTTGGAAAAATTTATTAATTTTGCTTCCAATCTCCGCCCCTCCATCATTTTCACATGGTCCATCTCTGACACTTCCCTTCCCTTCCTTGACCTCTCTGTCTCAATATCTGGTGATAGACTGTCCACCAATATCCATTACAAACCCACCGACTCCCACAGCTACCTCGACTACAGCTCCTTACACCCCGCTTCCTGTAAGGACTCCATCCCATTCTCTCAATTCCTTCACCTCCGTCGCATCTGTTCTGATGATGCTACCTTCAAAAACGGTTCCTCTGACATGTCCTCCTTCTTCCTTAAGCAAGGTTTTCCACCCACGGTCGTTGACAGGGCCCTCAACCGTGTCCGGCCCAAATCCCGCTCATCCGCCCTCACGCCTTCTCCTCCCTCCCAGAAACATGATAGGGTCCCCCTTGTCCTCACTTATCACCCCACCAGCCTCCGCATTCAAAGGATCATCCTCCGCCATTTCCGCCAACTCCAGCATGATGCCACCACCAAACACATCTTCCCTTCACCCCCCTTATCGGCATTCCGTAGGGATCACTCCCTCCGGGACACCCTGGTCCACTCCTCCATCACCCCCTACTCCTCAACCCTCTCCTATGGAACCACCCCATGCCCACGCAAAAGATGCAACACCTGCCCCTTCACTTCCTCTCTCCTCACCGTCCAAGGGCCCAAACACTCCTTTCAAGTGAAGCAGCATTTCACTTGCATTTCCCCCAACTTAGTCTACTGCATTCGTTGCTCCCAATGTGGTCTCCTCTACATTGGAGAGACCAAACGTAAACTGGGCGACCGCTTTGCAGAACACCTGCGGTCTGTCCGTAAGAATGACCCAAACCTCCCTGTCGCTTGCCATTTTAACACTCCACCCTGCTCTCTTGCCCACATGTCTATCCTTGGCTTACTGCATTGTTCCAGTGAAGCCCAACGCAAACTGGAGGAACAACACCTCATCTTCCGACTAGGCACTTTACAGCCTTCCGGTCTGAATATTGAATTCAACAACTTTAGGTCATGAACTCCCTCCCCCATCCCCACCCCCTTTCTGTTTCCCCCTGCCTTTTGTTTTTTTCCAATAATTTACATAGATTTTTCTTTTCCCTCCTATTTCCATTATTTTTAAATATTTTATGCTCCCCCCACCCCCACTAGAGCTGTACCTTGAGTGCCCTACCATCCATTCTTAATTAGCACATTCGTTTAGATAATATCACCAACTTTAACACCTCTGCGTTCTTTTGTTCTTTTGTCTGTGACATCTTTTGATGATCTGTTCCTATCACTGCTTGTTGGTCCCTACAAGCACACCAGCCCCCCCTACTTCACTCCTCCCACTCCACCCCCCCAACCTTAAACTAGCTTATATTTCACCCCTCTCCTAATTTTACTCAGTTCTATTGAAGGGTCATGAGGACTCGAAACGTCAATTCTTTTCTTCTCTGCCGATGCTGCCAGACCTGCTGAGTTTTTCCAGGTAATTCTGTTTTTGTTTTGGATTTCCAGCATCTGTAGTTTTTTGTTTTTAACCATGCTGACTGTCCTTGATTAATCCCTGCCTCTCCAAATGTAGATTAATTCTGTCCCTCAAAATTGCTTCCAATAGTTTCCCCACCATTGAGGTTAGACTGACTGGCCTGTAGTTCCCTGGTTTATCCCCTCCTCCCTTCTTGAATAACGGTACCACATTGGCTGTCCGCCAGTCATCTGGCATCTCTCCTGTGGTCAGAGAGGTATTGAAAATTATTGCCAGCGCCCCTGCTATCTCCTCTCTTGCCCCACTCAACAGCCTGGGATACATTTCATCTGGGCCTGGAGATTTATCTACTTTTAAGCCTGCCAGACCACTTAGAACCTCCTCCCTTTCTATGCTAATTTCTTTAATTATATCACAGTCCTTCTGCTTGATTTCCATACCCACATCGTCCCTCTCACTTGTGAACACTGACACAAAGCATCTGTTTAGGACTCTGCCTGACTGAATGATTCCTGGGATGGTGGGACTAACATATGAGGAGAGATTGAGTCCATTAGGATTATATTCACTGGAGTTCAGAAGAATGAGGGGGGATCTCATAGAAACCTATAAAATTCTAACAGGACTAGACAGGGTAGATGCAGGAAGGATGTTCCCGATGGTGGGGGAGTCCTGAACCAGGGGTCACAGTCTGAGGATATGGGGTAAACCATTTAGGACTGAGATGAGGAGAAATTTCTTCACCCAGAGAGTGGTGAGCCTGTGGAATTCATTACCACTGAAAATAGTTGAGAACAAACTATTGTATGTTTTCAAGAAGGAGTTAGATATAGCTCTTGGGGCGAAAGGGATCAAAGGGTATGGGGTGAAAGTGGGAGCAGGCTATTGAGTTGGATGATCAGCCATGATCATAATGAATGGTGAAGCAGGCTTGAAGGGCTGAATGGCCTACTCCTGCTCCTAGTTTCTATGTTTCTATGTTTACCTACGTCTTCTGGCTCCACACACAAATTACCACCATGGTCCTTAATGGGCTCTACTATTTCTCTAGTTATCCACTTACTCTTAAAGTACTTGTAAAATAATGTTGCATTTTCCTTTATTTTCCCTGCCAATGTTTTTCATGCCCCCTTTTTGCTCTCCTAATTTCCTTTTTTAAGTTCCCCCCTACACATTCTATACTCCTCTAGGGCTTCCGCTGTTTTGAGCCCTCTGTATCTGCCATGATCATCCCTTTTTCTCTTTATCCAATCCTGTATATCCCTCGACATCCAGGGTTCCCTGGATTTGTTGGTCCCACCCTTTACCTTTACCTTTTACCTTTACCTTTACCTTTACCTTTACTGGAATATGTTGGCCCTGTACTCTCCATATTTTGTCTTTACTGGAATATGTTGGCCCTGTACTCTCCCTATTTCCTTCTTGAATGAGTCCCACTGCTCTGACACAGATTTACCTAAAAGTAGCTGCTCCCAGTCCACACTGGCCAAATCATATCTGATCTTATTAAAATCAGCCTTCCCCCAATTTAGAACTCTGATTTCTGGCCCATCCTTGTCCGTTTCCATAACAACCTTGAATCTGACAGAGTTATGATCACTATCTGCAAAATGCTCCCCCACTGTTACCTCTGCCACGTGCCCGTCTTCATTCCCTAAAATTATGTCCAGGACCGCCCCCTCTCTTGTAGGGCCTTCTACGTACTGGCTTAAAAAGCTCTCCTGGATGCATTTTAAGAATTCCGCTCCCTCTAAACCTATTACACTATGACTAACCCAGTTAATGTTGGGGAAGTAGAAATCCCCCACTATTTGCTGACATATCAGGTCTTCGGTATTCCATTTTGGAGGCTGATGAGGGTGCTGGTTCCTCCAGGGAGTGCGGACAGAGCCAAGCTTCTGGCACCACAAGCGGCCTGTCTATACAGGAGGGGAGGAAGGGAGGAAGAGCAATAGTAATAGGGGATTCTATAGTCAGGGGAACAGATAGGCGCTACTGTAGCCGTCAATGTGACTCCAGGATGGTGTGTTGCCTCCCTGGTGCCAGGGTCCGGGATGTCACTGAACAGCTGCAGGGCATTCTGAAGGGGGAGGGTGATAAGGCAGAGGTCATGGTAAATGTTGGTACCAATGACATAGGTAGAAAGAGGGATGAGGTCACGCATTAAGAATTCAGGGAGTTAGGCAGTAGACTAAAAAGCAGGACCTCTCGGGTTGTAATCTCTGGATTACTCCCAGTGCCATGTGCTAGCGAGCTCAGAAATAGGAGAATAGCGCAGATGAACAAGTGGCTTAAGAGTTGGTGCAGGAGGGAGGGTTTTAGATTCCTGGATCACTGGGACCATTTCTGGGGAAGGAGGGACCTGTACAAGTGGGACGGTCTACATCTGAACCAGAGTGGGACTAACACCCTTGTTGGTGGGTTTGCTAGTGCTTTTGGGAGGAGTTTAAACTAATTCAGCAGGAGGAGGGGACACAGAATGTTAGCAGAATAGGGAACCATCATAATACAGTAAAACAATCAAGTCAAAGGGAGTACAGCCGCAATAAGATTCAAGAGAGTAAGGCAAGGCTGGATGGCCTCTACTTTAATGCCAGGAGTATTAGAGGTAAAACGGATGAGTTAAGGGTGAGGTGACATGTGGAATTGTGATACAGTAGCCATCCCTGAGACATGGTTGAGGGAGGGGCAGGATTGGCAGCTCAACATTCTGGGATATAGAATCTTCAGGCAAGACAGGGGAGGGGGTAAAAGAGGAGGAGGCAGTGCATTATTAGTTAAGGAGTCTGTTACTGCAGTAAGGAGAGATGATATCTTGGAGGGGGCATCGAATGAAGATTTGTGGGTAGAGCTTAGGAATAAAAAAGGGGCAGCCACATTGTTAGGTGTTTATTATAGACCCCCAGATAGTCAGTGGGAAATTGAGGAGCAAATATGTGCACAATTTGTGGAGGTGTGTGAAAACATTAACAATAGGTAATTATATTAGGTGATTTCAACTTTCCCAACATTAATTGGGATAGACATAATGTTAACGGCTTGGATGGAGTGGATTTCTTGAAATGTGTACAGGAGAACTTTTTAGGTCAATATGTAGAGGGTCCAACAAGGGGCAGTGCATAGCTGGAATTAATTCTGGGGAATGAAGCCAGACAGGTGGCTGAGGTGGTGGTGGGGGAGCATTTTAGTGATAGTGACCACAACATGGTACAGTTTAAGTTTGTTATGAACAAAGAAAATGACAAGTTGCAAACAAATGTTTTGGATTGGGGGAGAGTGGATTTTAGTAAAATAAGGCAGGATCTGGCCAAGGTAGACTGGGAACAGCTACTTGTGGGGAAATCTACAGAGGAACAATGGGGGGGGGTGTTCAAAAAGGAAATGGGGAGGGTACAGGCTCCACATGTTCCCTCTAGGGTGATAGGAAGGAGTAACAAGCCCAGAGAACCATGGATGACCAGAGATATTCAGGAAATGATGAGAAGGAAAAGAGGCTTTTAGCAGGTACAAGGGAAGCAAATCAGCGGAGGCATTAGTGGAGTACAGACAGTGCAGGGTGGAGCTTAAGAAAGCAATCAGGAGTGCAAAGAGGGGATATGAGAAAGCTCTGGCTGGTAAAAGTAGGGAAAATCCCAAGATATTCTATAAGTATATCATTGCGAAAAGGATAATGATTGGTAAGGGGATCAAAGGTTATAGGGAAAAGGCAGGAGAATGGGGTTGAGAAACTTATCAGCCATGACTGAATGGCGGAGCAGACTCGATGGGCCGATTGGCCTAATTTCTGCTCCTATGTCTTATGGTCTTATAACCAAGGAAAGAGTAGGGACCAAGGGGGCAATCTATGGGTGGAGCCAGAGGACATTGGCGGAGTGTTGAACAAGTACTTCACATCCATCTTCACCGAAGAGAATGAGGATGAAGGTATCGAACTCGGGGAGAGAGACTGTGAGGTTCTTGAGCAAATTGATATAGGGAGTGACAAGGTATTGGAGGTGTTGGCAGGCTTAAAAGTGGACAAATCTCCAGTTCCGAATGATTTGTGTCCCAGACTGCTGAGGGAGGCAAGGGAGGAGATCACAGGGGCTCTGACCCAAATTTTTAATTCCTCTCTGGCCACGGGGAGGTGCCAGAGGACTGGAGAACAGCTAATGTGATTCCGCTATTTAAGAAGGGTTGTAAAGATAAGCCAGGGAACTACAGGCCAGTGAGTCTCACGTCAGTGGCAGGGAAACTATTGTAGAAAATTCTGAAGGAGAGAATCTATCTCCACTTGGAGAGGCAAGGTTTGATCAGGAATAGTCAGCATGGCTTTGTCAGAGGGAGGTCATCCTAACAAATGTGATTGAATTTTTTGAGGAGGTGACCAGGTGTGTAGATGAGGGTAGTGCAGTTGATGTAGTTTATATGGATTTCAGCAAAGCCTTTGACAAGGTCCCAAATGGGAGACTTATAAATAAGGCAAATGCACATGGGATACAGAATAATTTGATAAGGTGGATTCAAAATTGGCTTAGTTGTAGGAGACAGAGGGTGATGACAGAAGGATGCTTTAGTGACTGGAAGCCAGTGTCCAGTGGCGTACCACAGGGATCTGTGCTGGGTCCCCTATTATTTGTCATTTATGTAGACGACATAGATGACTATGTGGGGGGTAGGATTAGTAAGTTTGCGGATGACACAAAGATTGACCGGGTGGTTAACAGTGAGGTTGAGTGTCTTGGGCTACAGGAAGATATAGACGGGATGGTCAAATGGGCAGATAAGTGGCAGATGGAATGTAACCCTGAAAAGTGTGAGGTGATACACTTTGGAAGGAGTAATTTGACAAGGAAGTATTCAATGAACGGCATGACACTAGGAAGTTCTGAGGAACAAAGGGACCTTGGCGTGTGTGTCCATAGATCTCTGAGGGTGGAGAGGCATGTTAGTGAGGTGGTGAAAAAGGCATATGGGACACTTGCCTTTATCAATTGAGGCATAGATTACAAAAATATGGAGGTCATGTTGGAGTTGTATAGAACCTTGGTGAGGCCACAGCTGGAGTACTGTGTGCAGTTCTGGTCGCCACATTATAGGAAGGATGTGATTGCACTGGAGGGGGTGCAGAGGAGATTCACCAGAATGTTGCCTGGGATGAAACATTTACGTTATGAAGAGAAGTTGGATAGAAATAGACATACCTGGATAAACTCAGCAGGTCTGGCAGCATCGGCGGAGAAGAAAAGAGTTCACATTTCGAGTCCTCATTACCCTTCAACAGAACTAAGTAAAATTAGGAAAGGGGTGAAATATAAGCTGGTTTAAGGGGGAGGTGGAAAAGGGTTTGTTGGGACAAGCAGCCAGTGATAGGTGGAGATAGCCAAAAGCTGTCACAGACAAAAGAACAAAGAGGTGTTGAAGGTGGTGATATTATCTAAAGGAATGTGCTAATTAAGAGTAGAAGACAGGACAAATAAGGACAGATAGCTCTAGTGGGGGTGGGGTAGAAATAAACAATGGTGGAAATACATTTAAAAATAATGGAAATAGGTGGGAAAAGAAAAAATCTATATAAATTATTGGAAAAAACAAAAAGGAAGGGGGAAGAAACGGGAAGGGGGTGGGGATGGAGGAGGGAGTTCAAAATCTAAAGTTGTTGAATTCAATATTCAGTCCGGAAGGCTGTAAATTCCTCCATGTACGGCACCTCATCTTCTGACTAGAGTAGGAGCAAAGGTAGAGCAGAAGATCAGAGAGAGCATGAGCATGGTTAGAGCATGAGCTCCAGGATAGCAAGGCCACGGGTAGCCCCGGAGGACGGAGAGAGCAAGAGTTTTGGGAGATCAAGAGCATGCAGAGAGCTGGCACACAATGGAGCAGGAACAAGGTGACAGCAGGAGCATGGGGAGAGCTGGAGCATGGGGAGAGCAGGAGCTTGGTGAGAGCAGGAGGAGGGGGACACAGGTGCATGGAGAGATTAGGAGCACAGGTAGAGCAGGAGCATGAGGAGAGAGCAGGAGCAAGATGAGAGCTAGAGCACGGAGAGAGAAGGAATACAGGGAGAGCAGGAGCATGGTCCACAGAGAGAACAGGAGCAGCAAAAGAGCAGGAGCATGGAGAGTGTAGCAGAATGGGGAGAGTTGGAGCATGGAGAGAGAAGGAGCATGGGGAAAGCAGGAGCAAGGGGAGAGCAGGAGCACAGAGAGAGTAGGAGCATGGATAGAGCAGGAGCATGGGGGGAGAGGAGGAGCACAGGGAGAGCAGTAGCTCGGGGAGAGCAGAAGCAAGGAGAGAGCAGGTGCACAGAGAGAACAGGAGCACAGAGAGAACAGGGGCACAGAGAGAGGAGGAGCAAGGGGAGAGCAGGAGCAAGGGGAGAGCAGGAGCATGGAGAGAGAAGGGGCACAGATAGAGCAGGAGCAAGAGCAGAGCAGAGGACCACAGGGAGAGCAGGAGCATGGGGAGTGCAGAAGCAGGGAGAGAGCTGGTGCACAGAGAGAATAGGAGCACAGAGAAAATAGGAGCAAGGGAGAGCAGAAGCAAGGGGAGAGCAGGACCATGGAGAGAGACAGAGCACAGATAGAGCAGAGGGAAGAGGAGAGCAGAGGAGAACAAGGAGAGCAGGAACACAAGGAGAGCAGAAGCAGGGAGAGAGCAGGTGCATAGAGAGGACAGGAACATAGTGTAACATCAAGGGGAGAGCAGAAGATCGGAGAGAGCATGTACATGGTTAGAGCAGGAGCATGGGGAAAACAGAAGCAGGGAGAGAGCAGGTGCACAGAGAGAACAGGAGCACAGAGAGTCTAGGGGCATGATGAGAGCAGAGGATTGTATAGAACATGTGCACATTTAGAGTAGGAGCACATGGAGAGCAGGAGCATGGAGAGAACAGGAGCACAGATAAAGCAGGAGAAAGAGGAGAGAGGGGAAGCATGGGAAGAGCAGGAACAGGGGGAGAGCAGAAGCAGGGAAAGAGCAGGTGCACAGAGAGAACCGGAGCATAGAGAGATTGGGAGCAAGGGGAGAGCATAAGATCGGAGAGAGCATGATCATGGTTAGAGCATAAGCACGGGTAGACCAGGAGGATGGAGAGAGCAGGATTATGGGGTGATCAGGCGTATGAAGAGAGATGGAGCACTGAGCGAGCAGGAGGATGGGGAGAGCAGAAGCATAGAGAGAAGGAACACTGGGAGAGCAAGAGCACAGAGAGGGCAGGAGCATGGGGAGAGAGCGGGAGCACAGGGAGCACAGGAGCATGAGAGAATGAGCACTGAGTGAGAGCAGGATCATGGAGTGAACAGAAGCACAGATAGAGCAGGAGTATGAGGAGGGAGCAGGAGCATGGGGAGAGCAGGAGAATGGGAAGAAATGGAGCATGGGGAGGGAAAGAACTCTGGGAAAGCAGGAGCACCATGAGAGCGGGATCACTGAGAGAGAGTGGGAGCACAGGGAGAGAGCAGGGGAATGGAGCGAGCAGGAGCACAGATAGAGCAGAAGTATGATGAGGGAACAGGAGCATGGGCAAAGCAGGAGCACGGGGAGAGCAGGATCATGTGGAGATCAGGAGCATGGGGAGAGCAGGAGCAGGTTGAGTGCAGGAGCAGGTTGAGTGCAGGAGCACAGAGTGAGCAGGAGCATGGAGGAAGCAGGAGAACATGGAGATCAGGTGAACAGGGTGAGCAGGAGCACTGAGAGCGCAGGAGTACGGATAGAGTAGGAGCAAGGGTAGACCAGAAGATCAGAAAGAGCATAAGCACAGTTAGAGCATGAGCACCAGGATAGCAAGAGCACAGGTAGACCAGGGGGATGGGGAGAGCAGGAGAACGAGGATATCAGGAGCATGGAGAGAGCAGGAGCACGGGGAGTACAGGAGCAAAGAGAGAGCAGGAGCATGGAGGAAGCAGGAGAACATGGAGAGCAGGAGAACGGGGTGAGCAGAAGCACTGGGAGTGCAGGAGTACAGAGAGAGTAGGAGCAAGGGTACAGCAGAAGATCAGAGAGAGCATGAGCACAGTTAGAGCATAAGCACCAGGATGGAAAGAGTATGGGTAGACCAGGAGGACAAAGAGAGCAGGAGTATGGGGTGAGCTGGAGCATGGAGAGAGGAGGAACACTGAGAGATTAGGAGCATGGGGAGAGCAGGAGCATGGAGAGAGCAGGAGCATGGGGAGAGCAGGAGCATGGAGAGAGCAGGAGCATGGGGAGAGCAGGAGCATGGAGAGAGCAGGAGCATGGGGAGAGCAGGAGCATGGAGAGAGCAGGAGCATGGGGAGAGCAGGAGCATGGAGAGAGCAGGAGCATGGGGAGAGCAGGAGCATGTAGAGAGCAGGAGCATGGGGAGAGGAGGAGCACAGGTAGAGCAGGAGCATGAGGAGAGAGGAAGAGCATAGGGATAGGAGGAGCATGTGGAGAGAGCACAAGCATGGTGAGACCAGGAGCATGGGGAGAGCAAGAGGAGAGCAGGTGCACAGAGAGCGCAGGAGAATGGGGAGAGCTGGAGCCTGGAGAGAGAAGGAACACTGGGAGAGCAAAAGCACGGAGAGAGCAGGAGCATGGAGAGTGAGCAGGAACATTGGGAGTGCAGGAGCATGGAGAGAGCAGGAGCACAGACAGAGCAGGAGCACAGGGAGAGAGTGAAAGCACAGGTGCATGAGGGCATGAGCATTGAGTAAGAGCAGGATCATGGAGCAAGCAGAAGCACAGATAAAGCAGGAGCATGGGGAGAGCAGGAGGACAAGAAGAGCAGGACTATGGAGACAGCAGGAGCACTGGGAGAGCAGAAATACTGAGAGAGTAGGAACAAGGGTAGAGCAAAAGAACAGAAAGAGCATGAGCATAGTTAGAGCATGAGCACCATGATATCAAGAGCACAGGTAGACCAGGGGGATGGGGAGAGCAGGAGCAAGGGGATAGCAGGAGCATGGAGGGACTAGGTGCACAGGTAGAGTAGGAGCATGAGGAGAGAGAAGGAGCATGGGATTAGGAGGAGCATGTGGGGAGAGCACAAGCATGGTGAGAGCAGGAGCATGGGGAGAGCAAGAGGAGAGCAGGTGCACAGAGAGAGCAGGAGAATGGGGAGAGCTGGAGCCTGGAGAGAGAAGGAACACTGGGAGAGCAAGGCACGGAGAGAGCAGGAGCATGGAGAGTGAGCAGGAACATTGGAAGTGCAGGAGCATGGAGAGTGCAGGAGCACAGACAGAGCAGGAGCACAGGGAGAGCGTGGGAGTGCAGGAGAATGAGGGCATGAGCATTGAGTGAGAGCAGGATCATGGAGCGAGCAGAAGCACAGATAGAGTAGGAGCAAGGGAGGAGCAGGAGCACATGGAGAGCAGGAGGACAGGAAGAGCAGGAGTATGGGGAGAGCAGGAGCAGGGAAAGAGCAGTTGCACAGACAGAACATGAGCACAGAGCAAGTAGGAGCACAGGAGAGAGGGATTAAGCATGGGAGGAACTGGAGCACATGGAGAGGAAGAGCATGGAGAGAGAGCAGGAGCACAGGGGGAGCTGGAACATGTGGAGAGCAGGAGCATGGGGAGAGAAGGAGCATGGGGAGAGCTGGAGCACAGGGAGGGAAAGAACACTGGGATAGCAAAAGCACAGAGAGAGCTGCAGCACCAAGAAAGTGGGAGCATGGAGAGAGAGTGGGAGCATGGACAGTGCAAGAGAATGAGAGCAGGAGCAGGGAGAAAGAACAGGGGCATGGAGCGAGCAGGAGCACGGAGAGAGCAGAAGTATGAGGAGAGAGCAGGAGGACGGACAAAGCAGGAGCATGGGTAAAGCAGGAGGGTGGGGAGAGCAGCAGCATGTGGAGATCAGGAGCAAGGAGAGGGCAGAAGCACCAAGAGAGCAGGAGCATGGGGAGAGGAAGACCACAAAGTGAGCAGGAGTTCAGCGAGTGCAGGAGCACGGGGGGAGCAGGGGCACGGGGAGTACAGGAGCAAAGAGAGAGCAGGAGCATGGAGGAAGCAGGAGAACATGGAGAGCAGGAGAACGGGGTGAGCAGAAGCACTGGGAGTGCAGGAGTACAGAGAGAGTAGGAGCAAGGGTACAGCAGAAGATCAGAGAGAGCATGAGCACAGTTAGAGCATAATCACCAGGATAGCAAGAGTATGAGTAGACCAGGAGGACAAAGAGAGCAGGAGTATGGGGAGAGCTGGAGCATGGAGAGTGGAGGAAAACTGGGAGTTTAGGAGCATGGGGAGAGCAGGAGCATGGAGAGAGCAGGAGCACAGAGAGAGCAGGAGCACAGGGAGAGAGCGGGAGCACGGGGAGCACAGGAGAATGTGGAGGGCTGCAGCACAGGGAGGGAAAGAACGTTGGGAGACCAAAAGCACAGAGTGAGCATGAATATCGAGAGAGTGAGATCATGGAGAGAGATCAGGAGCACAGAGAGTGCAAAAGCATAAGAGCAGGAGCAGGGAGAGACAGCAGATGCCTGAGGTGAGCAGGAGCACTGATAGAGCAGAAGTATGATGAGAGAGCAGGAGCACGGGCAAAGCAGGAGCATGGGTAAAGCAGGAGGACAAGGAGGGCAGGAGTGTATGGAGATCAGGAGCATGGAGAGAGCAGGAGCATGGGAGCAGCAGGTCCATGGAAAGAGTAGGAGCATGAAGAGAGCAGGAGTGCAGCGAGTGCAGGAGCATGGAGAGAGCAGGAGCAAGGGGAGAGCAGAAGCACAGAGAGAGCAGGAGCAAGGTGGAAGCAGGAGTGCGGAGAGAGAAGGAACATGGGGAGAGCAGGAGCATGGGGAGAGCAGGAGCAGGGAGAGAGTGGGTGCACAGAGAGCATAGGAGCACGGGGGGGAGCAGAATCATCGACACAATAGGAGCACATAGAGAGAGCAGGAGCATGGAGATAGAGGTGGAGCACTGGGAGTGTAAGAGCATGAGAGCAGGAGCATGAAGATGGAGCAGGAGCATGGAGTGCACAGGAGCACAGTTAGAGCAGGTGTATGCAGAGAGGGCAGGAGCACAGAGAAAGCAGGAGCTCAGAGAGAGCATGAGCATGATTAGAGCAGGAGCAGGAGCATGGGGAGAGCAATAGCACAGGGAGAGCAGGAGCACAAAGAGAGCAGGAGTAGGGTGAAAGCAGGAGCCTGGGGAGAGCAGGAGCAAGTAGAGAGCAAGAGCATGAATAGAGCAGGAGGATGGCTACAGCAGGATCAGGGGGAGAGGAGTAGCATGGGGAGAACAGGAGGATTGGGAGCTCAGGAGCAAGAGGAGAGCAGGAGCATGGGGAGGGCAGGAGCCTAAAGAGTGCAGGTGAACTGGAAGAGATGGAGCATGCAGAGAACAGGAGCACGGGGACAGCAGGGGCTTGGGAAGAGCAGGAGCACAGAGAGGGCAGGAGCACGGGGAAAGCAGGAGAACACGGTGAGCAGGAGCATGAAGTGAGCAGCAACACAGAGATGACAGCAGCATGGGGAGATCAGGATCATGAAGAGAGCAGGAGAATTGGGAGAACAGGAGCACAGGGAAAGAGGAGAAGCAGATGGAGCACAAGAGCATGAGAGCAGGAGCACGGAGAGAGAGCAGGAGCATGGGGAGAGCAGAAGAATGGGAAGAGTAACAGCAAGGGGTAAAAAGGAGCATGGAGAGAGCAGGAGTAAGGGGAGAGCAAGACCACGGAGACTGCAGGAGCACAGAGTAAGCAAGAGCATGGGGAGAGCAGGAGCACAAAGAGAGCTAGAGAATGTGGAGAGCAGGAGAACAGGGTGAGCAGAAGCATGCAGAGAGCAAGTGCACAAGAAGAGCAGAGCACAGGTAGGGTAGGAGCATGAGGAGAGAGGAGGAGCATGGGGAGAGGGTGAGCACATGGAGAGAGCGCAAGCATGGTGAGACCAGCAGCATGGGGAGAGCAAGAGGTGAGCAGGTGCACAGAGAGAGCAGGAGAATGGGGAGAGCTGGAGCATGGAGTGTGAGCAGGAACATGGGGAGTTCAGCAGCATGGAGACAACAGGAGCACAGGGAGAGAGCAGGAGCACAGGGAGCGCAGGAGCATTAGAGCATGAGCACAGTGTGAGAGCAGTATCATGGAGTGAACAGAAGCACAGATAGAGCAGGAGTGTGAGGAGGGAGCAGGAGCATGGGAAGTGTGGAAGCATTAAGAGAGCAGGAGCATGGAGAGAGCAGGAGCATCAGGAGAGCAGGAGCACAGAGTGAGTAGGAGCATGGAGAGAGCAGGAGAGGGATCGGGATGGGGGGAACAGCAGCACAGGGAGAGCAAGAGCATGGAGAGAGAGCAGGAGCATGGGCAGAGCAGGAGAATGGGGAGAAGTGGAGCATGGGGAGGGAAAGAACATTGGGAGAGCAGGAGCACAGAGAGAGCAGGAGCACCGAGAGAGTGGGAGCATGGAGAGAGAATAGGAGAATGGAGAGCACAAGAGCATGAAAGCATAGATAGAGAGCAGGCGCATGGAGTGAGCAGGAGCACAGCTAGAGCAGAAGTATGAGAAGAGAGGAGGAGCATGGGGAAAGCAGGATGAGGACAGCAGGAGTATGTGGAGACCAGGAGCATGGGGAGAGAAGGAGCAAGGGGAGAGCAGGGACATGGGGAGAGCAGGGGCACGGGGAGAGCAGGAGCAATGGGAAAGCAGGAGCACGGAGAGAGCAGGAGCATGGAGGAAACAGGAGAACATGGAGAGCAGGAGAATGTGGTGAGCAGGAGCACTGGGAACACAGGAGTGCAGAGAGAGCAGGTGCATAGAAAGGCCAGGAGCAAGGGGAGAGCAGGAGCACAGTGAAACCAGGAGCACACTGACAGTAGGGGTATGGGAGAGCAGGAGGAGTGAGATTGATTGAGCATGGAGAGAGCAGGAGCAGGAGAATGGGGTGAAGAGGAGCACAGAGAGAGCAAGAGCACAGGAAGGGCAGAATCATTGACACAGCAGGACCACATAGAGAGAGCAGGAGCATGGAAAGAGAGGGGGTGCATGGGTGGTGCAAGAGCATGAGCATGAAGAGGGAGCAGGGGCATGGAGCATGCAGGAACACAGAGCAGTAGTAGGCAGAGAGAGCAGGAACACAGGGAGAGCAGGAGCAAGGGAAGAGCAGGAGCATGGGGAGAGCACAAATATGGGGAGAGCTGGAGCCCAAAGAGTACAGGTGAACTGGAAGAGATAGAGCATGCAGAGAGCAGGAGCACGGAGACAGCAGGGGCATGGGGAGAGCAGGATCAAGGGGAGAGCAAGAGCAAGGGGGAAGAGGAGCACAGTGTGAGCAGGAGCATGGAGAAAACAGGAGAACATGGAGAGCAGGAGCACAGAGAGAACAGGAGAATGTGGTGAGCTGGAGCATGAAGTGAGCAGGAGCACAGAGCTAACAGGAGCGTGGGGATGTCAGGATCATGGAGAGAGCAAGAGAATTGGGAGAGCAGGAGCACGGGGAAAGAGGGGGAGCAGGGGGAGTGCAAGAGCATGAGAGCAGGAGCACAGAGACAGAACAGGAGCATTGGGAGAGCAGCAGTACGATAAGGGCAGCAGCAAGGGGCTAGCAGGAGCACGGGAAGAGCAAGAGCAAAAAGAGATCTAGAGAATGTGGAGAGCAGGAGAACAGCATGAACAGGAGCATAGAGAGTGCAAGTGCACAGGAAGAGCGGAGCATGGGTAGTGCAGGAGCAAGGAGAGAGCAGGAGCAAGGGGAGAGCTGCAGCAGGGATTGAGCAGGAGTATGGGGAGAGCAGTAACACAGAAAAGGCAGGTAAACTGGAAGAGAAGGAGCATGCAGAGAGCAGGAGCATGAGGAGAAAAGAAGCACAGAGGGAGCAGGAGGAATTAGAGGGATTGAGCATGGAGAGAGCAGGAACATATAGAGAGCAGGGGCAGGGGAGAGCAGGGGAGTGGGGAGAGCAGGGGCATGGAGAGAGCAGGAGCACAAAGAGAGCAGGATCACTGAGAGTGCAGGAGCACAGAGAGAGTGCGGGAGCATGGAGAGCACAAGAGCATGAGTGTAGGAACAAGCAGAGAGAGCAGGAGCATGGGGGGAGCAGGAGCACAAAAAGAGCAGGAGAACATGGAGAGCAGGAGAATGGGGTGAGCAGGAGCACGGGGAGAACAGGAACACAGAGAGAGCAGGTGGAGAGGAAGAGCAGGAACATGGGGAGAGCAGGAGCATGCAGTGAGCAGTAGCACAGGGAGAGCAGCAGCACAAAGAGAGCAGGAGAACGTGGACAACAGGAGCATGGGTGAGCAGGAGCACAGAGAGAGCAGGTGCACAGGAAGAGAAGGAGCATGGAGAGAGCAGGAGCTTGGAGAGAGAAGCAGCACGAGGAGAGCAGGAGCAGTGAGAGAGCAGGTGCACAGAGAGAACAGGAGCACAGGCAAAGAGCAGGAGCATGGAGCGAGCAGGAGGATAGAAAGAGCAGTAGTATGAGGTAAGAGCAGGAGCACGTGGAGTGAGCAAGAGCATGGAAACTGGCGAGAAAGCAGGAATACAGGGAGTACAGATGCATGAAAAGGCAGATGCAGGGGAAGAGAGCAGGAGCAAGGGGAGAGCAGGAGCATGGGGACAGCAGGGGCAGGGAGAGTGCAGGTGCACAGAGAGTATAGGAGCATGGGGAGAGCAGGATGATTGAGAGGGATTGAGCATGGAGAAAGCAGGAGTACGGGGAGTGTGCAGGAGCATGGGGAGTGCAGGAGCAGGAGAGCAGGTGCACGGAGAGACAGAAGCAGCTGGAGAGAGCAGGAGAATGCAAAGAACAGGAGGAAGGCTAGAGCAGGATGAGGAATGGAGCAGGAGGATGGGGAGATAAGGAATTTGGGGAAATCAGAAGCGTGGAGAGAGCAAGAGCATTGAGAGAGAAGGAGCATGTGGAGAGCAGAGCATGGAGAAAGTTGGAGCAAGGGGAGAGCTGAGGCACTGGGAGAGCAGGAGCATGGAGAGAGCAGGAGCATGGGTCGGGTAGAAGCATGGGGACAGCAGGACCACAGAGAGATAGATGCAGCATGGGGAGAGTGCAGGACCATAAAAAGAGCTGGAGCAGAAGGAGAAAGCAGGTGCAGGGAGAGACCAGTTGCAGGGGGAGAGCTGGAGCATGGAGAATGCAGGAGCATGGAGAGAGCAGGGGCACAGAAAGAGCAGGAGCATGAGAAAAGGAACATGGAGAGAGAGCATGCACATGGAACTTGCATGAGCACATATAGAGCAGGAGCATATGGAGGGAACAGGAGCACAGAGAGAGCAGGAGCATGGAGAGAGGGCATGAGCAGAGTGAGAGCAGCAGCATGTGAGCAGGAGCATGGAGAGGGAGCAGGACCACAGGCAAGGTGGGAGTACGGGGAGAGCAGGAGCTCAGGGAGAGCAGGAGCTCAGGGAGAGGGGGAGCACGGGGAGAGAGCTCGGGAAAGGGGAGAGCATGAACACAGGGAGGGCAGAAGCACATTGGGAGCAGGAGCATGGCGAATGCAGGATCTCAGAGACAGCAGGAGCACACGGTGAGCAGGTGCACAGAGAGCACAGGAGGAGGGGGATAGCAGGAGCACGGGGAGAGTAGAAGGATGGCTAGAGCAGGATTAGGGGATCACAAGGGCATGGGGAGAGCAGGTCCACCGAGAGAGCAGGAGCACGGCAAATGCAGGATCTCAGAGAGAGCAGCAGAATGGGGAGAGCAGGGGTGTGGGCAGATCAGGAGTATGGAGATAGCAGGAGCACTGAGAAAGCAGGAGTATGGGGAGAACAGGAGCACAAAGGGAGCAGGAGAACTTGGAGAGCAGGAGAACATTTTGAGTAGGTGCATAGGGAGAACAGGTGCATAGGGAGAACAGGTGCACAGGGAGCAGGAGCAAGACGATAGCAGGAACACAGAGGGAGCAGGAGCTTCCAGAGAGCAGGAGCATGGGGAAAGCAGTAGCATGGAGAGAGCAGGAGTACAGAGTGTGCAGCACACAGAGAAAACAGGAACACAGAGAGAGAAGAAGCACAGGGAGAGCGGGAGGAATGAGAGAGCATGAACATGAGGAGATCAGGAGCATAGAGAGCACAGGAGCTTGAACAGAGCAGGAGAATGGGGAGAGCAGGAGCATGGGGAGAGAGGAGGAGCATACAGAGAGCAGGACCTTAGAGAGAGCAGGAGCACAGATAGAGCAGGAGCACAGGGAGAGCAGATGCATGGGGAGAGCAGGAACATGGAGTGATCAGGAGTACGGGCAGGGAGAGTAAAGGAGCATGGAGAATGCGGGAGAATAGGGAGAGCAGGAGTATGGAGAGAACAGGAGCACAGAGAGAACATGAGCAGAGAGACAGCAAGTCCATGAAGAGAGCAGGACCATGGGGAGAGCAGGAGCACAGGGAGAGTAGGTGATTGGGGAAAGCTGGAGCACAGAGATAACAGGAGCACAGAGAGAGCAGGAGCACAGGGAGAGAGCAGGAGCACAGAGAGAGAGCAGGAGCACAGGGAGAGAGCAGGAGCATGGAAAATGCTGGCATGTGGAGTGTGAGCAGAAGAATGTGGAGAGCAGGAGCACAGAGAGAGAGCAGGAACATGGAAAGAGAGTGGGGGCACACAGAGAGCAGCAGCATGTGAGCAGGAGCATGGAGAGAGGGAAGTAGCATGGAGAATGCAGGAGCATAGATAGAGCAGGAGTACGGGGAGAGGAAGGGCACATGGAGAGAGCACAAGAATGGGGAGAGAGCCGGGGCATGGGGAGAGCATGAGCACGGGGAGGGCAGCAGCTTGGGGAGACCAGGAACATGGGGAGAATGCAGGAGCACAGGGACAGCCTGTGCAGTGAGAGAACAGGCATAGGGAGAGAGCAGGAGCATAGGGAAAGCAGGAAGACAGCTAGAGCAGGAACAGGGAAGAGCAGGAGCCTGAAGAGGGTAGGAGCATGGGGAGCATGCAGGAGCACAAGGACAGTATGAGCATGGGGAGTGTGCAGGAGCACGGAGAGAGCAGGAGCTTGGGGAGAGCTAATGCATGGAGTGAGCAGGTACATGGAAAGATCAGGAGTATGGAGAGAGCAGAAGGACAGAGAGAGCATGGACACAGGGAGAGCAGGGCCACAGGAATGCTGGAGCACAGAGAGGGCATCAGGTAGCATGGGGAGAGATGGAGCATGGATAGAGCAGGAGCACTGGGAGACCAGGAGCCTGAGGAGAGCAGCAGTATGGACAAAGCAGGAGCACGGACAGAGCAGGAGGGCAGAGAGAATAGGAGCATGGAGAGATCAGGAGCACAGAGATAGCAGGACACGGAAAAAGCAGGAACATGAGGAAAGCTGGAGGAAGGGTACAGCAGGAGCATGGGGAGTGCATGAGCATGGAGAGAGAGGAGAAGCAAGAGGACAGAGCTGGAGCATGGGGAGAGCAGGAGCATGGGGAGAGAGCTGGAGCTCAGAGAGAGCAGGAACACGGAGAGAGCAGGAGCACAGGGAGAGCTGGGGCATGGGGAGAGCCGGAGCATGGGGAGAGAGGAGAAGCAGGGGGAGAGAGCTGGAGCTCAGAGAGAGCAGGTACATGGGGAGAGCAGGAGCACAGGGAGAGCTGGGGCATGGGGAGACCATGATCACAGTGAGGGCAGAAGCACAGGGAGAGAGAGCAGGTACATGGGGAGCGCAAGAGCACAGCTGGAGCATGAGGACAGCAGGAGAATGACTAGAGCAGGGAAACAGGGAGAACAGGAAGAATTGGGGAGAAGAAAGCATTCCTCCAGCTGCAACACACTAGCTTCCTCTTGACAATAGCAACCAGGGCCTTCAGCCTCTTACCCATTCCTGAGGCAGTTGTGTATCACTGATGCCCTGGAATGTCTCTGTAGACTCCAACCTGAGAACATTTGTGATAAACTAAATCACAGAATCACAGAACATTAATAGCACAGAAGGAGGCCATTCAGCCCATTGTGTCTGCACCAGCTCTCCAAATGAGCATTATGACCTCGTGCCATTGCCCTGCCTTTTCCCTGTACCCCTACACGTTGTTTCTTTTCAAATAATCATCTAATGCCCTCTTGAATGTCTCGACTGAACCTGCCTCCACCCCACTTCCAGGCCGTGCATTCCAGACCCCAACCACTCGCTGGCAGGGAATTTCCTGCCTTGTCACAGGCAGGACACACTGGGGATGAGGCAGTGGGACCAAGCGATCCCAGCGGCGGGTGGGTGTGGAAAATCCCGCCCATAGTGTGAAATAGCTTTTTCTCACATCACACTTGCTTCGTCTGCAAACTCCTTCAAATCTGTGCCCTCTCGCTCTTGATCCTTTTACGAGTGGGAACAGCTTCTCCCTATCGACTCTGTCCAGCCACCTCACGATTTTGAACATCTCTATCAAATCTCCTCTCAGCCTTCTCCTCTCCAAGGAGAACAGTCCCAACCTCTCCGATCTAAATACAGAGAAACTGTTTCTACCAGCAGGTGGATCTGTAACCAGAAGACAGGTTAACTTTAATTATCGTCTATTTCATTGTCAGTGTTAATTTTGGTTCTGATGGAAGTCACAAGCTGAAGTGTTAACTCTGTTTCTGTCCACAGCTGCTGCTAACCTGCTGAGTTATTCCTGCATTTTATGGTTTTATTTTTAATTTTAACGTCAGTGTTAATTTTAATGCTCAGGTTTATTTTAGCATCAGCTTCAAGGAAGCTTTTGGAACTCGGGGTAGGCCTTCACAAATCATTAAAAATAGCAACTTAACAAGGTCAAACAATGCAAACCACACACAGGGGCCCAATTCTACCAAGACTGAATTGAAAAGCAGGGAAGCTATATTAAGTTGTTTCGAATCTTTGTTAGACCTAACCTGAGTCTCTACGTTAGGAAAAGGGTATAGGGGCACTGGGCGAAGTGCAAAAAAAGGTTAACAGAAATGATAGCAGAAGTGGAAGGTTATAACTATCAGGAAAAACTGAAGAGGCTGGGACTAGCTTGTCCGGTAAATAGACCTCTTTGAGAAGATGAAAGAGTTTTAATAGGGTAGATACCAGGAAAATGTTTCCACTGTGGGCAAGATAAGCACTAGGTGAAGTAAAAATAAGGCAATTACTAATAAATCCAATCAGAAATTCGACAGAAACATATTTACACGGAGAGTGGTGAGCATGTGGAACTCACTACCACAGAGGGATGTTGAGGTGAATAGTACAGATATAATCGAGGAGAAACTAAATACATTAATGGAACAAATGGGAGGAGATGCTGATGGGCTGAAATGAAGGGTGGGAGTAGGATACTGTGGAGGAGAAACGCTGCCTGGACCAGTTGGGTTGAATGGCCTGTATCTGTATTGTAAATTCTATCTAAATGGATGTTAATTTTATTGTCAGTGTTAAGATCAGGAATAATATTGGAGTTATAGTGCAGTCACTCTGCACCATGGAGAGGTGATGCTTTGCTGGGTGCTTAACGGCAGGAGTTTGGGGAATTACCTATTCTCTCAAAGTCTGGTGGTCAAGGCTGTAGTTGCTCAAAACCGTGACTCCATTTACAGCAAGTATTTATACATTTGGACCTCTGTACGATGTTGGAGCTTCTCCTCCTTCCAGATCTCTCTTACTTCTCACTCACCTGATCTAACATCAGTATTACATCAGCATCATGTATGCTTCTGATGTCAACCCTTTACTCTACTTCTCGCCCGAGTCTTTATCCCCATCATCTTTGCATCATTCTACACCTCCGCACCAAGTCTCAGATTTCTGAGGTGCCTTCACCAATTTCCCTGATCTCCTTTTGAGAGTGAGGATATTCCATACTCTCCCTTCCGTCTGGGTGACTGTGGAGCACATAGTAAGTCTCTCTTCATCTTCATCAGGATCTGAATACTGAGCCCAAGTTTCTCTTGGCTTTCTCTCCAAGGTTATTAAGACACTGAGGTTTCTCCTTATGAAACCCTGGTCTGTCTCAGTCTCATAAAATCTTGGTTGTGGAGTTTCTTCAATAATTGTGCCAGCCCTCCGTCAGTCTATGACCCATACTCTCATCCCAGACCTCAGCACTGGGAAGCCCATGTGCTCCATGCCTGTGGTTAAAGTCCTGACCTGTCTGCTTCTCCCTCCTTCCTCATGCTGTTTTACCCTCATATGTTCGAACATGGTGATACTGGGTTTGAGTTCTTGCTCCTGATTTCTTACAATACAAGTAAGACAGGGAGGCCAGCACGTCAGTGCAAAAGATAAGGCTGAAGCATTCGCTACAAGCTTCAGCCAGAAGTGCCAAGTGGATGATCCAACTCGGCCTCCTCCAGAGGTCCCCAGCATCACAGATGCCAGTCTTCAGCCAATTCGATTCACTCCATGTGATGTCAAGAAACAGCTGAATATACTGGTTACTGCAAAGGCTATGGGCCCTGACAATATTCCAGCAATAGTGCTAAAGACGTGTGCTCCAGAACTTGCTGTGCCCCTAGCCAAGCTGTTCCTGTACAGCTACAACACTGGCATCCACCCGGCAATGTGGAAAATCGGCCAAGTGTGTCCTGTGCACAAAAAGCAGGATAAATCCAACCCGGCCAATTACCCTCCCCATCAGTCTGCTCTCCATCATCAGTAAAGTGATGGAAGGGGTCATCAACAGTGCTATCAAGCGGCACTTGCTTAGCAATAACCTGCTCACTGACGCCCAGTTTGTGTTCTGTCAGGGCCACTTATCTCCTGACCTCAATACAGCCTTTGTTCAAACATGGACAAAAGAGCTGAACTCCCGAGGTGAGGTGAGAGTGACTGCCCTTGACATCAAGGCAGCATTTGACCGAGTGTGGCATCAAGGAACCCCAGCAAAACTGGAGTCAATGGGAATCAGGGAGTAAACTCTCCGCTAGTTGGAATCATACCTAGCACAAAGGAAGATGGTTGTGGTTGTTGGAGGCCAGTCATCTCAGCTCCAGGACATCACTGCAGGAGTACCTCAGGGTAGTGTCCTCGGCCCAACCATCTTCAGCTGCTTCATCAATGACCTTCCTTCCATCATAAGGTCAGAAGTGGGGATGTTCACTGATGATTGCACAATGTTCAGCACCATTCACGACTCCTCAGATACTGAAGCAGTCCATGTCCAAATGCAGCAAGACCTGGACAATATCCAGACTTGGACTGACAAGTGGCAAGTAACATTCGTGCCACACAAGTGTCAGGCAATGACCATCTCCAACAAGAGAGAATCCAACCATCGCCCCTTGATGTTCAATGGCATTACCATTACTGAATCCCTCACTATCAACATCCTGGGGGTTACCATTGACTAGAAACTGAACTGGACTAGCCATATAAATACTGTGGCTACAAGAGTAGGTCAGAGGCTAGGAATCCTGTGACAACTCACCTCCTGACTCCCCAGAGCCTGTCCACCATCTACAAGGCACAAGTCAGGAGTGTGATGGAATACTCTCCACTTGCCTGGATGAGTGCAGCTCCCACAACACTCAAGAAGCTTGACACCATCCAGGACAAAGCAGCCTCCTTGATTGGCACCACATCCACAAACATTCACTCCCTTCACCACCGACGCACAGTATCAGCAGTGTGTACCATCTACAAGATGCACTGCAGGAACTCACCAAGGATCCTTAGACAGCACCTTCCATCCCACGACCACTGCTATGTAGAAGGACAAGGGCAGCATCATCACTTGGGAACACCATCACCTGGAAATTCCCCTCCAAGCCACTCACCATCCTGACTTGGAAATATATCACCGTTCCTTCACTGTCGCTAGGTCAAAATCCTGGAACTCCCTCCCTAACAGCACTGTGGGTGTAACTACACCACATGGACTGCAGCGGCTCAAGAAGGCAGCTCATCACCACCTTCTCAAGGGCAACTGGGGATGGACAATAAATACTGGCCCAGCCAGTGACACCCACATCCTGTGAATGAATAAAAGTATATATATATCCAGCTGAAGTGTTCTTAGTCTGACTATTCTCTCACTGAAGACCAGTAAGTCATCAATGACCTTGAGGTGCTTCTGCTGTTCAAAGTATTACTCTAGTATCAGATTAGAGGGTATATATTCTGGCCATCTTTCCAGGCAATGTTCTCAGACTTGGAAACATTCATCACCTCATTTCTGGACTTGTTTTATTCCCTGCAACTTTTTTTCAGGAGCTGGTGAGTTCTGAGTGATTAAGGATGTAGATGCTTCAGCTTTCTCAATGAAGTGTAAATTCTCTGGTGATAGTATTTGTAACAGTGTGTCTAGCATTGTTTGATACTTCCCTTGCACCTCTACTCTCTGATCAATCGCAGTCTGAACCGTTGGATTCTGGACACCACCTTCGCATTTCTTTCATGTTCTGTAGGGTGACTGGAGGCTTTTCATTTATTCTGATTTTGAGTCACAATCCCACAACATAGTCTGAAAATCTTTCACATCCACATGTTGCTGCCAAAGCTTTTCTATCTGCCATATCCTGTCATTGTCCTGTTCCTGTTAGTGACCTAGAGGCACTGTTGACTGGTCGACACTTGCCTTCTCTCTGCACTTCAAATAAAACTGCCCCCAGTCCTGTAGACGATGTGGCTGCTACTAAGGTCGGTAATTCTGGGTTGTAATGTGCAAAGATTACACAAGGGATTAAAAGTTTTTAATCCTTTCGAAAGCATTTTGCTGGTCCACATTTCAGCACCACTGTGGCCCCTGTCTCAACAACTGTCTCAAGGACACGTTGACCTCTGCTAAATTTGGTAGGAACTTGCCTACTTGTTTGGCCATCGCAAGGAATCACTGAAGATCAGTTGTGGTGCTCGGTTGAGGAAATCCTCTGATCAATTTTGTTTTTTGTGGATCAGCTCTTATTCCAGTGGCTTGTACCGTGTGACCTAGAAAATTGGTCATAGGTTTGGCAAACTCTCATTTCTCATTCAATGTTAGGCCTGCATCCTATAAGATTCTCTGCACTGCTCTGACTCTGCGATCATGCTCTTCACTCATGGAGCCATGTATATGCCGTCCATATGGCATATTACTCCTTCCATATATAGAACATAATATATATAATATATAATTTACTGCCTCTCTAATGTGTTACTCTTCTCTGGAAAATTTCTGGAACAGGTGCTATTCCAAAGGGCAACCTATTGAAATAATAATGACCGAATTATGTTATAAATGATGGTCAGCAATCTGATTCTTTGTCCAGAGACAACTACCAAAGGCTACTGTTCACATCCAATTCAGTGAATAAAGTTCCCTTGCCTAGTTTGACAAGGCTCTCATCCACTGAGGTCACCAGGTGGATCTCACGTTTCACAGATATTTCTAGTAAGTCCAGGCAGATTCTTATTGAGCCATTAGGATTTGGGACCGTGACTATTCCTGAACACCAATCGGTTGGCATGGTGACCGGTGAGATATTATTTTGCTGCTGCATCTTTTCAATTTCATCCTTGTCGTGTTCCAAGAGTGAGTGAGGGATGTTCCTCAGTGTAAAGAGACAAGTTGGTAATTGGTTTAGCATCAGCTTGTGGGGTGATATGATCCTTGGACTTCTGTTCCCCAGGCCTGTAAACAATTTTGGAAATTCAGTTTGAAATGGACTGTTGTAGTTCTCATCAGTGACTTTATTCACAGAACCACAAACTCACAGAATCAGAATCACACAGAATCACACAGTGCAGAAGAGGCCCTTCGGCCCATCGAGTCTGCACTGACATGTGAGAAACAACTGACATACCTACCTAATCCCATTTACCAGCACTTGGCCCATAGCCTTGAATGTTATGACGTGCCAAGTGCTCATCCAGATACTATTTAAAGGATGTGAGACAACCCACCTCCACCACCCTCCCAGGCAGCACATTCCAGACCGTCACCACCCTCTGGGTAAAAAAGTTTTTCCTCATATCCCCCCAAAACCTCCTGCCCGTCACCCTGAACTTGAGGAAGGATGTAGTTGCACTGGAGGCAGTTCAGAGGAGGTTCACTAGATTGATTCCAGAGATGTGGGGCTTGTCTTATGAGGAGAGATTGAGCAGTTTAGGCCTATACTCACTCGAGTTTAGAAGGATGAGAGGAGATCTAATTGAGGTATATAAGATACTAAAGAGGATAGACAAAGTAGACGTGGAGCGGATGTTTCCCCTCCTGGGGCATTCTAGAATAGAGGCCATAGTTTTAGGCTAAGGGGTGGTAGATTTAAATCAGAGATGAGGAGGAGTTACTTTTCTCAAAGGGTCGTGAATCTGTGGAATTCACTACCTCAGAGTGCAGTGGATGCCAGGACACTGAATAAATTTAAGGAGGAGACAGACAGATTTTTAATTAGTAACGGGGTTGAAAGGTTATGGGGAGAGGGTGGGAAATTGGAGTTGAGGTTGAAATGAGATCAGCCATGATCGTATTGAATGGTGGGGCAGGCTCGATGGGCTGAATGGCCTACTCCTGCTCCTAGTTCTTATGTTCTTTCACTTCTTGTACGTGGCTTTGTTTTAAACTCTTTTTCAGGTTGTCAGCATCTTCAAACACCAAACAGTTTTGAAATGGCCTATTTTTCTGCAGTTGTATTGTTCTGCACCACCACCCACCACCACCACCACCCCTTCCCCTCAGCACAGTCTACCCCCCCCCCCCCCCACAACACCCCCCCCCCCCCCCCCCCCCACAGTTAGACCATCTTCTCATTCCACCACACCGATGACATTTTAAAATGGTAGTTGGCTCACTTTTCCCTGTTTAGATAGGCTTAGGCCTTGGCGCAGTTTCTCTCTTATGACCTACAAGTTGAATGGTCTCACACCTTCTTCTCTACAGGACCTCTCTTTCTCTGTGACCAGATTCCCAATTCTATTTCCTAAGTTCTGTTTGCCTCACGATCTGCATTGCACTTACTGGTGTTAAATTCTCTCTTGTCTGTAAGAGACCTGATAATGCTTCATCTAGGACCTCAACTATGATTCTGCTGCAAATGGGCTCAGCCTTTCAGATTCCATAATCGCAATTCTCTACTAACCTTTCTAACAGAGATTGTTGATCAATGAATCCATGCTTTCACCTTGACATTGCTTTCCTTTGTTGTATTTTCATCTCTATTATTAACTTCTGATGGATGCTGAAATAAAAGTCAAAAGCTTGCAGGACATTTTCATAAGAAGTTGAAGTCTCATCAACCCCCTTCCTTGCTATTGCATCATCAGCAATAGATCCTACTGCATGAAGTAGTGTACTGACCTGATCTTTCTGACCTACAGTAGTGACAGATGACCTTGGCTCAAAACAGCAACATGTAGAATCAGTTTCAATATAGACACAAAATAGTAAAGGTAATAGGTCACTTCTGGGAGTAGTTTATAGGCCCCCATACAGGAGTTACACCATAGGAGAGAGAACACAGGGAGAAATAAATGGAGTGTGTAAGAAAGATATAGCAATAATTATCGGTAACTTGAATCTACATGTAGGTTGTTCAAATCAGATTGGCAGAGGTAGCCTGGAACATGAGTTCATAGTGTCTTTGGGACAATTTCTTAGAGCAGTACCTTCTCCAACCAACCAGAGAGCAGGCTATTCTAGACTTGGTAATGAGCAATGAGACAGGTTCATTAATAACCTCATGTAAAGGAGCCTCTAGATGACAACAATCACAACACACTGGAATTTCATGTTCACTTTGAAGGGGTGAAGTGTGGGCCTAAGATTAGTGCTTTAAACCTGAATAAAGGTAATTATAGGGATGAAAGCAGAGCTAGCTAAAGTGAACTGGGAAACTAATTTAAAAGTTAGGACAGTAGAGATGCAGTGGCAAATTTTTAAGAAGATATTTAATAATGAAAGGATTTATCTCTGTGGGAAAGAAAGACTGAGAAGAATCATCGTCTGTGTCTGAATAAGAAAGTTAAGGATGGTATCAGATTGAAAGGAACATTGTACAGATCTGCAAAGTTTAGCGGTAGGTCAGAGGATTGGTCACATTTTAAGAACCAGCAAAGCATAACTAAAAAAAATAAAGAGGGGGAAAGAAGTGTATGAGAGAAAGTGAGCTGGTAATATAAAAACTGATCAGAACAGGTTCTACGGATATTTGAAAGGAAATGAGAAACTAGAGCTGGTGCTTGTCCTCCAGAGAGTAAGTCTGGGGAATTGAGAATGGAGAACAAGGAGTGACGGAGATGTTGAACAGGTATTTTGTGTCAGTATGCACTGTTGAAGAGCTAGAAAACTTCCCAAAGGTACTTGAAAATCAAACAGTGACTGGGAGAGAAGAATTTAAAACAATAACCATTGCTGGGGAAAAAGTGCAGGGAAAAACTTGACAAGTCCCCAGGACTAGATGGCCTGCACCCTAATGTCTTAAACAAAGTGACTGCAGAGATATTAGAGGCATTGTTATAATCTTCCAAAAATTCTTAGCCTCTGGAACAGTCCCAGTGGATTGGAAAATAACTAATGTAACACCTTTATTCAAGAAAGGAGGGAGGCAGAGTGTAGAAAACTGCAGGCCGGTTAGCCTAACATCTGTATAGGTCACTTGTTGAATCCAGGTCATAGCAGGACACTTAGAAAATCATAATTTGATCAGGCAGGGTCAACTTGGGTTTGCGAAAGGGAAATGGTGTTTAACTAATTTATCAGAACCTGAGTCATTGCTGAAAAAAGACACACGTTGTCAAAGCTTTTCACCTTACACTCAGCACAATTCACAAGAATACCAAATATAAAGGGAAGAACAACTTATACTGCAAAGCCAGACGGTGCTGATTGGTTGGTAAGTGGACTCTGATTGGTAGAGGCATTACCATGGAGAATATACCAGTAAACTGGTGACTGACAATTAACTGCCAAGCTTTGTTTAAATTCCAACTATGCAAGTTGGCCCTGATTGGTCAAAGCATTGGCCTGGAGAATGAACCAGTGAATGGCTGTCACCTATTGCGTTTAGTTGAAAAAGGCTCAATGTGTGGACATGCTCCTTCTGTCTGCAAAGGACAGAGGCCTGTTTATTCATATATGCAGTTTCTAGCACACATAAGTAAGCCGCACTATGGGCAGAATTTAGCCCTCGATGGACGGGCCCCCTCCGGCTCGGTGGTGGGTGGGAAGTTGAACTCCGCTGCCGAAATGGGCCCCGCCGCCATTTTGAGTGTGGGGGGATGGGGGGGGCGGAGGGGGGGGGGGGGGGTGCTGTGGGGAGGGATTCCTTATCTGTCAAAGAGCGCACTGCTCCCTGAGACTAACTGCTGTCACAGAGAGATTGGTGACAGTTTAAAAAAACATCAAAAATTGAAAAATAAAAATATTATTAACATATCCCCCTCATGTGACAATGTCACACACGATGGGCCATGTTAATAAATATCGCAGAAGCTGTATTAAAGTTTGTACAGACGGACATGAAGCTTCATCCGGCCAGTGGATGAGGTTCCCTGTATTATCAGGAGCTCCTGGCCTGACCGTCAGCCTTAAGCCTGGACAGGCAGGTCTTTAATGATCTTAATGACCCACTCAATGGCCTCAATTGGCCATTCACAGGTCGGCAGGTGAACAGCTGATTCCGCTGTCCCCCCGCATTCCTGAATATTTAAAAGGGGCACAGTGACATCGGGGGTTCCCCAACTTCATCCCGCGTCATGTTCCCCTCACCGAGCAGGCCCCGCCCCCCTCCCGTTAAAGAAAACTTCTGGCCTATGATCCTGACAGATAAACTTCAATTGGATGACAGTGTAATCTTTAGCAAAATCAACAATGCTTAGGGAAACAAAGACAGAATGACCTGGAAAAACTCAGCAGGTCTGGCAGCATCGGCGGAGAAGAAAAGAGTTGACGTTTCGAGTCTTCATGACCCTTCGACAGAACTCGAAACGTCAACTCTTTTCTTCTCCGCCGATGCTGCCAGACCTGCTGAGTTTTTCCAGGTAATTCTGTTTTTGTTTTGGATTTCCAGCATCCGCAGTTTTCTTTGATTTTATTAATGCTTAGGGAATATTGTCCAATCCCGGAAACACATCTGATTTTGGGGAATGTAAAGAGAGAGATTCAGTGAGCAGAGCGGGACTGTGAAGATAGAGATTCAATTAACAAAGCAGGACTGTTAATCGAGAGATTCATTTAGCAGGGCAGTACTTTAAAGAGAGATTCAGTGAGCAGAGCGGGTGTGTAAAGAGAGAGATTCAGTGACAAGAGCGGGGTGTAAAGAGAGAGATTCAGTGAGCTGAGGGTGGTTCTAAAGAGAAAGATTCAGTGAGAATTGCGGGGAGTAAAGAGAGATTCAATGAACAGAGCGGGACATTAAAGAGAGAGATTCAGTGAGCAGAGCGGGGCTGTAAAGAGAGAGATTCAGTGAGCAGAGCTGGACTGTAAGAGATTCAGTGAGCAGAGTGTGGGTGTATAGCTAGAGATTCGTTGAGCAGAAAGAGACTACAAATTGAGAGGTTCAGTTAGCAGAGCATGACTTTAAAGAGCGAGATTCTTTAAGCAGAGCGAGACTGTAAATAGATTCTGTGAGCAGGGTGGGACAGTCAAGAGAGATTCAGTGAGCAGAGCGGGACTGTAAAGAGAGAGATTCAGTGAGCAGAGCAGGGAGGTAAAGAGAGAGATTCAGTGAGCAGAGCGGGGGTGTAAAGAGAGAGATTCAGTGAGCAGAGCGGGGGTGTAAAGAGAGAGATTCAGTGAGCAGAGCGGGGCTGTAAAGAGAGAGATTCAGTGAGCAGAGCGGGTGTGTAAAGAGAGAGATTCAGTGAGCTGAGGGTGGTTCTAAAGAGAAAGATTCAGTGAGAATTGCGGGGAGTAAAGAGAGATTCAATGAACAGAGCGGGACATTAAAGAGAGAGATTCAGTGAGCAGAGCGGGGCTGTAAAGAGAGATTCAGTGAGCAGAGCTGGACTGTAAGAGATTCAGTGAGCAGAGTGTGGGTGTATAGCTAGAGATTCGTTGAGCAGAAAGAGACTACAAATTGAGAGGTTCAGTTAGCAGAGCATGACTTTAAAGAGCGAGATTCTTTAAGCAGAGCGAGACTGTAAATAGATTCTGTGAGCAGGGTGGGACAGTCAAGAGAGATTCAGTGAGCAGAGCGGGACTGTAAAGAGAGAGATTCAGTGAGCAGAGCAGGGAGGTAAAGAGAGAGATTCAGTGAGCAGAGCGGGGCTGTAAAGAGAGAGATTCAGTGAGCAGAGCGGGGCTGTAAAGAGAGATATTCAGTGAGCTGAGGGAGGTTCTGAAGAGAAAGATTCAGTGAGCAGAGCGGGTGTGTAAAGAGAGATTCAATGAACAGAGCGGGACATTAAAGAGAGAGATTCAGTGAGCAGAACAGGATTTTAAATACTGAGATTTTGTGAGCAGAGCGGGTCTATAAGGAGAGAAATTCAGAGAACAGATCGGGACTTTAAAGAGAGACATTCTGTTAGCAGAGCGGGGCTATAAAGAGAGAGGTTCAGTGAACAGAGAGGGGTGTAAAGAGAGAGGTTCAGTGACAAGAGCGGGGTGTAAAGAGAGAGATTCAGTGAGCTGAGGGTGGTTCTAAAGAGAAAGATTCAGTGAGAATTGCGGGGAGTAAAGAGAGATTCAATGAACAGAGCGGGACATTAAAGAGAGAGATTCAGTGAGCAGAGCGGGGCTGTAAAGAGAGAGATTCAGTGAGCAGAGCTGGACTGTAAGAGATTCAGTGAGCAGAGTGTGGGTGTATAGCTAGAGATTCGTTGAGCAGAAAGAGACTACAAATTGAGAGGTTCAGTTAGCAGAGCATGACTTTAAAGAGCGAGATTCTTTAAGCAGAGCGAGACTGTAAATAGATTCTGTGAGCAGGGTGGGACAGTCAAGAGAGATTCAGTGAGCAGAGCGGGACTGTAAAGAGAGAGATTCAGTGAGCAGAGCAGGGAGGTAAAGAGAGAGATTCAGTGAGCAGAGCGGGGGTGTAAAGAGAGAGATTCAGTGAGCAGAGCGGGGGTGTAAAGAGAGAGATTCAGTGAGCAGAGCGGGGCTGTAAAGAGAGAGATTCAGTGAGCAGAGCGGGTGTGTAAAGAGAGAGATTCAGTGAGCTGAGGGAGGTTCTGAAGAGAAAGATTCAGTGAGCAGAGCGGGTGTGTAAAGAGAGATTCAATGAACAGAGCGGGACATTAAAGAGAGAGATTCAGTGAGCAGAACAGGATTTTAAATACTGAGATTTTGTGAGCAGAGCGGGTCTATAAGGAGAGAAATTCAGAGAACAGATCGGGACTTTAAAGAGTGAAATTCAGTTAGCAGAGCGGGACTGTAAAGAGATACATTCAGATAGTAGAGCGAGGCTATAAAGAGAGAGGTTCAGTGAACAGAGCCGTATTTTAAAGGGAGAGATTCAGTGAGCAGAACGGGACTGCAAAGAGACAGCTTCAGTGAGCAGAGCGGGACTGTGAAGTGAGAGATTCAGTGAGCAGAACGGGACTGTTAAGAGCGATTCAATGAACAGAGCAGAACTGTTAATCGAGAGGTTCAGTTAGCAGGGCAGTACTTTAAAGAGAGAGATTCAGTGAGCAGAGCGGGACAGTCAAGAGAGAGATTCAGTGAGCAGGGCAATACTTTAAAAAGCGAGATTCAGTGAGCAGAGCCTGACTGTAAATAGATTCAGTGAATAGAACGGGACAGTAAAGAGAGAGATTCAGTGAGCAGAGCAGGACTGTAAAAAGAGAGAGATTCATTGAGCAGAGTGGGGTTGTTAATCGAGAGGTTCAGCTAGCAGAGTGGGACTGTAAAGTGAGAGATTCAGTGAGCAAAGCGGGACGGTAAAGAAAGAGATTCAGTGAGCAGAGCGGGGAGGTTAAAGAGAGAGATTTAGAGAGCAGAGCAGGACTGTAAAGAGAGAGATTCAGTGAGCAGAGCGGGGCTGTAAAGAGAGAGATTTAGAGAGCAGAGCAGGACTGTAAAGAGAGATTCAGTGAGCAGAGCGGGGCTGTAAAGAGACAGATTCAATTAACAGAGCAGGACTGTTAATCGAGAGATTAATTTAGCAGGGCAGTACTTTAAAGAGAGAGATTCAGTGAGCAGAGCAGGGCTATAAAGAGAGAGGTTCAGTGAACAGAGCCGTACTTTAAAGGGAGAGATTCAGTGTGCAGAGTGGGACTGTAAAGGGACACATTCAGTGATCAGAGCGAGGCTGTTAGGAGAGATTCAATTAACAGAGCAGGACCGTAAATTGAAAGGCTCAGTTAGCAGAGCATGCCTTTAAGGAGAGAGATTCAGTGAGCAGAGCGAGAATGTAACTATATTCTGTGAGCAGAGCGGGACTGAAAAGATAGAGATTCAGTGAGCAGCACAGGACAGTAAAGAGAGAGATTCAGTGAGCAGAGCGGGACTGTAAATAGATTCAGTGAATAGAGCGGGTTTGTAAAGAGAGAGGTTCAGTGAGCAGAGTGGTACTGTAAAGAGAGAAATTTAGTGAACAGATCGGGAATTTAAAGAGAGATTCAGTGAGCAGAGCGGGACTGTAAAGAGAGAGATTCAGTGAGCAGAGCGGGACTGTAAATCGAGAGATTCAGTGAGCAGAGCAGGGAGGTAAAGGGAGAGATTCAGTGAGCAGAGGGCAGTTGTAAAGGGAGAGATTCCGTGAGCAGAGCGGGGCTGTAAAGAGAGAGATTCAGTGAGCAGAGCTAGTGTGTAAAGAGAGAGATTTAGTGAGCAGAGCAGTGAAGTAAATAGAGAGATTCATTGAGCTGAGGGCATTTGTAAAGAGAGAGATTCCGTGAGCAGAGCGGGGCTTAATAGAGTGAGGTTCAGTGACAGAGCGGAGCTGTAAAGAGAGAGATTCAGTGAGCAGAGAGGGGCTGTAAAGAGACCGTTTCAGTGAGCGGAGCAGAACTTAAGAGAGAGAGTTTCAGTGAGCAGAGCGGGAATGTAAAGTGAGAGATTGAGTGAACAGAGCGGGGCTGTAAAGAGAGATTCAGTGAGCAGAGAGGAGCTGTAAAGAGACAGATTCAGTGAGCAGACAGGGGCTGTAAAGAGACAGATTCAGTGAACAGATCGGGACTTTAAAGAGAGATTCAGTGAGCAGAGCGGTGTTGTAAAGAGAGAGATTCAGTGAGCAGAGCGGGTCTGTAAAGAGAGATTCAGTGAATAGAGAGGAGTTGTAAAGAGAGAGGTTCAGTGAGCAGAGTGGGACTGTAAAGAGAGAGATTTAGTGAAAAGATCAGGACTTTAAAGAGAGATTCAGTGAGCAGAGCGGTGTTGTAAAGAGAGATTCAGTGAGCAGAGCAGGACTGTAAAGAGAGATTCAGTGAATAGAGAGGAGTTGTAAAGAGAGAGGTTCAGCTAGCAGAGCGGGACTGTAAAGAGAGAGATTCAGTGAGCAGAGTGGGACTGTAAAGAGAGAGATTCAGTGAGCAGAGCGGGGATGTTAAGGGACAGATTCAATTAACAAAGCAGTACAGTTAATCGAGAGATTCATTTAGCAGGGCAGTACTTTAAAGAGAGAGATTCACTGAGCAGAGCGGAACTGTAAATAGAGAGGATCAGTGAACAGAGCAGGACTGTAAAGAGAGAGAATCAATTAACAGAGCAGGACTGTTAATCGAGAGGTTAAGTTTGCAGGGCAGTACTTTAAAGACAGAGATTCAGTGAGCAGAGCGGGACAGTCAAGAGAGAGATTCAGTGACAGAGCGGGGCTGTAAAGAGAGAGAATCCGTGAGCAGAGCGGGGGTGTAAAAAGAGAGATTCAATTAACAGAGCAGGACTGTTAATCGAGAGGTTCATTTAGCAGGGCAGTACTTTAAAGAGAGAGATTCAGTGAGCAGAGAGGGGTGTAAAGAGAGAGATACAATTAGCAGAGCTGTGTTGTTAATCGAGAGGTTCAGCTAGCAGAGCGAGAATGTAAAGAAAGAGATTCAGTGAGCAGAGCGGGACGGTAAAGAAAGAGATTCAGTGAGCAGAGCGGGATGGTAAAGAAAGAGATTCAGTGAGCAGAGCAGGGCTGTTAAGAGAGAGATTCAATTAACAGAGCAGGACTGTTAATCGTGAGGTTAAGTTAGCAGGACAGTACTTTAAAGAGAGATTCAGTGTGTAGAGCGGGATGTCAATCGAGAGGTTCAGTTAGCAGAGCAGGACTGTAAATAAATTCTGTGAGCAGAGTGGGACAGTCAAGAGAGAGATTCAGTGAGCGTAGAGGGACTATAAAGAAAGACATTCAGTGAGCAGAGCGGGGCTGTAAAGAGAGAGATTCAGTGAGCTGAGAGAGGTTCTAAAGGGAAAGTTTCAGTGAGAATAGCGGGGTGTAAAGAGAGATTCAATGAACAGAGCGGGACATTAGAGAGATTCAGTGAGCAGAGCGGGGTGTAAAGAGAGAGATTCAGAGAGCAGAGCGGGACTGTAAAGAGAGAGATTCAGTGAGCAGAGCGGGACGGTAAAGAAAGAGATTCAGAGAGCAGAGCGGGACTTTAAATGGTTTCAGTGAGCAGAGCAGGACTGTAAAGTGAGAGATTCAGTGAACGGTGCAGGACCTTAAAGAGAAGAGATTCCCTGAGCAGAGCAGGGCTGTATAGAGAGAGGTTCAGTGACAGTGCGGGACTGTAAAGAGAGAGATTCAGTGAGCAGAGCGGGACTGTAAAGATAGAGATTCAGTGAGCAGAGCGGGACATTAAAGAGAGAGATTTGGTGAGCATAACAGGATTTTAGATACTGAGATTTTGTGAGCAGAGCGGGAATGTAAGGAGAGAAATTCAAGAACAGATCGGGACTTTAAAGAGAGACATTCTGTTACCAGAGCGGGGCTATAAAGAGAGAGGTTCAGTGAACAGAGCCGTACTTTAAAGGGAGAGACTCAGTGAGCAGAGCGGGACTGAAAAGAGAGAGATTCAGTGAGTAGAACAGGACTGCAAAAAGAGAGCAATTCAGTGAGCAGAGCGGGGGTGTAACGAGAAAGATTCAGTAAGCAGAGCGTGCAGGTAAAGAGAGAGATTGAGTGAGCAGAAGGCAGTTGTGAAGAGAAAGATTCAGTGAGCAGAGTGGGGTTGTAAAGAGATAGATCCAGTGAGCAGAGCGGAGCTGGAAAGAGAGAGATTCAGTGAGCAGAGCGGGGATGTTAAGAGACAGTTTCAATTAACAAAGCAGGACTGTTAATCGAGAGGTTCAGTTAGCAGGGCAGTATTTTAAAGAGAGAGATTCAGTGAGCAGAGCGGGACTGTAAAGCGAGAAATTCAGTGAACAGATCGGGATTTAAAGAGAGAGATTCAGTGAGCAGAGCGGGGTTGTTAATTGAGAGGTTCAGCTAGCAGAGCGGGACGGTAAAGAAAGAGATTCAGTGAGCAGAGCGGGGTTGTTAAGAGAGAGATTCAATAAACAGATCAGGACTGTTAATCGTGAGGTTAAGTTAGCAGGGCAGTACTTTAAAGAGAGAGATTCAGTGTGCAGAGCGGGATGTCAATCGAGAGGTTCAGTTAGCAGAGCATGACTTTAAAGAGCGAGATTCAATTGCAGAGCTGGACTGTAAATAGATTCTGTGAGCAGAGTGGGACAGTCAGGAGAGAGATTCAGTGAGCGTAGTGGGACAATAAAGAAAGACATTCAGTGAGCAGAGCGGGGCGGTAAAGAGAGTGATTCAGTGAGCAGAGCAGGGAAGTTAATTGAGAGATTCTGTGAGCCGAGGGCACTTGTAAAGAGAGAGATTCCGTGAGCAGAGCTGGGCTTAATAGAGTGAGGTTCAGTGACAGAGCGGGGCTGTAAAGAGAGAGATTCAGTGAGCAGAGCGGGGTTGTCAAAAGAGAGATTCATTGAGCAGAGTGGGGTTGTAAATAGAGTGATTCAGTGATAAGAGCGGGACTGTAAAGAGAGAGATTCAGTGAGCAGAGCGGGGCTGTAAAGAGAGAGATTCAGTGAGCAGAGCGGAGTTGTAAAGAAGAGATTCAATTAACAGATCTAGACTTTAAAGAGAGATTCAGTGAGCAGAGCGGGGCTGTAAAGAGAGAGATTCAGTGAGCAGAGTGGGGCTGTAAAGAGAGAGATTCAGTGAGCAGAGTGGGGCTGTAAAGAGAGAGATTCAGTGAGCAGAGCGGGGATGTTAAGAGACAGATTCAATTGACAAAGCAGGACTGTTAATCGAGAGATTCAGTTAGCAGGGCAGTGCTTTAAAGAGAAAGATTCAGTGAGCAGAGCGGGACTGTATAGAGCGAGAATCACTGAGCAGAGCGGGACTATAAAGAGAGAGATTTAGTGAACAGATTGGTACTTTAAAGAGAGATTCAGTGAGCAGAGCAGGACTGTAAAGAAAGAGATTCAGAGAGCAGAGCGGGACTTTAAATAGTTTCAGTGAGCAGAGCAGGACTGTAAAGTGAGAGATTCAGTGAACGGTGCAGGACCTTAAAGAGAGAGATTCCCTGAGCAGAGCAGGGCTGTATAGAGAGAGGTTCAGTGACAGTGCGGGACTGGAAAGAGAGAGATTCAGTGAGCAGAGTAGGACTGTAAAGTGAGAGATTCAGTGAACGGTGCAGGACCTTAACGGGAGAGATTCCCTGAGCAGAGCAGGGCTGTATAGAGAGAGGTTCAGTGACAGTGCGGGACTGGAAAGAGAGAGATTCAGTGAGCAGGGCGAGTGTGTAAAGAGAGAGATTCAGTGAGCAGAGGGTGGTTCTAAAAAGAAAGATTCAGTGAGCAGAGCGGGACTGTAAAGATAGAGATTCAATGAACAGAGCGGGACATTAAAGAGAGAGATTCAGTGAGCAGAACAGGATTTTAAATACTGAGATTTTGTGAGCAGAGCGGGTCTATAAGGAGAGAAATTCAGAGAACAGATCGGGACTTTAAAGAGAGACAATCTGTTAGCAGAGCGGGGCTATAAAGAGAGCGGTTCAGTGAACAGAGACGTACTTGAAAGGGAGACATTCAGTGAGAAGAACGGGACTGTAAAGAGAGAGATTCAGTGAGCAGCACAGGACTGTAAAGAGGGAGATTCAGGGAGCAGAGCGTGGCTGTAAAGAGAGAGATTCAGTGAGCAGAGCGGGGCTGTAAAGAGAGAGATTCAGTGAGCAGAGCGGGACTTTAAAGAGAGAGAGATTCAGTGAACAGATCTGGACTTTAAAAAGAGATTCAGTGAGCAGAGCGGGGCTGTAAAGTGAGAGATTCAGTGAGCAGAGCGGGGCTGTAAAGAGAAGAGATTCAGTGAGCAGAGCGGGGCTGTAAAGAGAGAGATTCAGTGAACCGATGGGGACTTTAAAGAGAGAGATTCAGTTAGCAAGGCGGAACTTTAAAGAGAGAGATTCAGTGAGAAGAACGGGACTGGAAAGAGAGAGATTCAGTGAGCAGAGCGGGACTTTAAAGAGAGAGATTCAGTGAGCAGAGTAGCTCTGTAAAGAGAGAGATTCAGTGAGCAGAGCGGGACTTTAAAGAGAGAGATTCAGTGAGCAGAGTAGCTCTGTAAAGAGAGAGATTCAGTGAGCAGAGCGGGACTTTAAAGAGAGAGATTCAGTGAGCAGAGTAGCTCTGTAAAGAGAGAGATTCAGTGAGCAGAGCGGGACTTTAAAAAGAGAGATTCAGTGAGCAGAGTAGCTCTGTAAAGAGAGAGATTCAGTGAGCAGAGCGGGACTTTAAAGAGAGAGATTCAGTGAGCAGAGTAGGTCTGTAAAGAGAGAGATTCAGTGAGCAAAGCGGGGTTGTAAAGAGAGAGATTCAGTGAACAGATCTGGACTTTAAAGAGAGATTCAGTGAGCAGAGCGGGACTGTAAAGTGAGAGATTCAGTGAGAAGAGCGGGGCTATAAAGACAGAGATTCAATTAACAGAGCAGGACTGTTAATCGAGAGGTTAATTTAGCAGGACAGTACTTTAAAGAGAGAGATTCAGTGAGCAGAGCGGGGTGTAAAGAGAAAGATTCAGTGAGCAGAGCGGGGTGTAAAGAGAGAGATTCAGTGAGCAGAGCGGGGGTGTAAAGAGAGAGATTCAGTGAACAGAGCGGGACGGTAAAGAGAGAGATTCAGTGAGCAGAGCGGAGCTGTTAAGAGAGAGATTCAATTAACAGATCAGGACTGTTAATCATGAGGTTAAGTTAGCAGGGCAGTACTTTAAAGAGAGATTCAGTGTGTAGAGTGGGATGTCAATCGAGAGGTTCAGTTAGCAGAGCATGACTTGAAAGAGCGAGATTCAATGAGCAGAGCTGGACTGTAAATAGATTCTGTGAGCAGAGTGGGACAGTCAGGAGAGAGATTCAGTGAGCGTAGTGGGACTATAAAGAAAGACATTCAGTGAGCAGAGCGGGGCGGTAAAGAGAGTGATTCAGTGAGCAGAGCAGGGAAGTTAATTGAGAGATTCTGTGAGCTGAGGGCACTTGTAAGGAGAGAGATTCCGTGAGCAGAGCTGGGCTTAATAGAGTGAGGTTCAGTGACAGAGCGGGGCTGTAAAGAGAGAGATTCCGTGAGCAGAGCTGGGCTTAATAGAGTGAGGTTCAGTGACAGAGCGGGGCTGTAAAGAGAGAGATTCAGTGAGCAGAGCGGGGTTGTCAAAAGAGAGATTCATTGAGCAGAGCGGGGGTGTAAAGAGAGAGATTTAGTGAACAGATCGGGACTTTACAGAGAGATTCACTGAGCAGAGCGGGACTGTAAAGAGAGAGATTCAGTGAACAGATCGGTACTTTAAAGAGAGATTCAGTGAGCAGAGCAGGACGGTAAAGAAAGAGATTCAGTGAGCAGAGCGGGACTTTAAATAGTTTCAGTGAGCAGAGCAGGACTGTAAAGTGAGAGATTCAGTGAACGGTGCAGGACCTTAAAGAGAGAGATTCCCTGAGCAGAGCAGGGCTGTATAGAGAGAGGTTCAGTGACAGTGCGGGACTGTAAAGAGAGAGATTCAGTGAGCAGAACGGGTGTGTAAAGAGAGAGATTCAGTGAGCAGAGCGGGTGTGTAAAGAGAGAGATTCAGTGAGCTGAGGGTGGTTCTAAAAAGAAAGATTCAGTGAGCAGAGCGGGGCTGTAAAGATAGAGATTCAATGAACAGAGCGGGACATTAAAGAGAGAGATTCAGTGAGCAGAGCGGGACTGGAAAGAGAGAGATTCAGTGAGCAGAGCGGGACTGGAAAGAGAGAGATTCAGTGAACAGATCAGGACTTTAAAAAGAGATTCAGTGAGCAGAGCGGGACTGGAAAGAGAGAGATTCAGTGAACAGATCAGGACTTTAAAAAGAGATTCAGTGAGCAGAGCGGGGTGTAAAGAGAGGGATTCAGTGAGCAGAGCGGGACGGTAAAGTGAGAGATTCAGTGAGCAGATCGGGACAGTAAAGAGAGAGATTCAGTGAACCGATGGGGACTTTAAAGAGAGAGATTCAGTTAGCAGAGCGGGACTTTAAAGAGAGAGATTCAGTGAGCAGAGTAGGTCTGAAAAGTGAGATATTCACTGAGCAGAGCGGGGCTGTAAAGAGAGAGATTCAGCTAGCAGAGCGGGATGGTAAAGAAAGAGATTCAGTGAGCAGAGCGGGGCTGTTAAGAGAGAGATTCAATTAACAGATCAGGACTGTTAATCGTGAGGTTAAGTTAGCAGGGCAGTACTTTAAAGAGAGATTCAGTGTGTAGAGCGGGATGTCAATCGAGAGGTTCAGTTAGCAGAGCATGACTTTAAAGAGCGAGATTCAATGAGCAGAGCTGGACTGTAAATAGATTCTGTGAGCAGAGTGGGACAGTCAGGAGAGAGATTCAGTGAGCGTAGTGGGACTATAAAGAAAGACATTCAGTGAGCAGAGCGGGGCGGTAAAGAGAGTGATTCAGTGAGCAGAGCAGGGAAGTTAATTGAGAGATTCTGTGAGCTGAGGGCACTTGTAAAGAGAGAGATTCCGTGAGCAGAACTGGGCCTAATAGAGAGAGGTTCAGTGACAGAGTGGGGCTGTAAAGAGAGAGATTCAGTGAGCAGAGCGGAGCTGGAAAGAGAGAGATTCAGTGAGCAGAACGAGGATGTTAAGAGACAGATTCAATTGACAAAGCAGGACTGTTAATCGAGAGGTTCAGTTAGCAGGGCAGTGCTTTAAAGAGAGAGATTCAGTGAGCAGAGCGGGACTATAAAGAGAGAAATTCAGTTAGCAGAGCGGGGCTAAAAATAGAGAGAGGTTAAGTGAACAGAGCGGGTGTGTAAAGAGAGAGATTCAGTGAGCTGAGGGTGGTTCTAAAAAGAAAGATTCAGTGAGCAGAGCGGGGCTGTAAAGATAGAGATTCAATGAACAGAGCGGGACATTAAAGAGAGAGATTCAGTGAGCAGAACAGGATTTTAAATACTGAGATTTTGTGAGCAGAGCGGGTCTATAAGGAGAGAAATTCAGAGAACAGATCGGGACTTTAAAGAGAGACAATCTGTTAGCAGAGCGGGGCTATAAAGAGAGCGGTTCAGTGAACAGAGACGTACTTGAAAGGGAGACATTCAGTGAGAAGAACGGGACTGTAAAGAGAGAGATTCAGTGAGCAGAGCGGGGCTGTAAAGAGAGAGATTCAGTAAATAGAGCGGGGCTGTAAAGAGAGAGATTCAGTGAACAGATCGGTACTTTAAAGAGAGATTCAGTGAGCAGAGCAGGACTGTAAAGAAAGAGATTCAGTGAGCAGAGCGGGACTTTAAATAGTTTCAGTGAGCAGAGCAGGACTGTAAAGTGAGAGATTCAGTGAACGGTGCAGGACCTTAAAGAGAGAGATTCCCTGAGCAGAGCAGGGCTGTATAGAGAGAGGTTCAGTGACAGTGCGGGACTGTAAAGAGAGAGATTCAGTGAGCAGAGCGGGTGTGTAAAGACAGAGATTCAGTGAGCAGAGCCAGGCTGGAAAGAGAGAGATTCAGTGAGCAGAACGGGGATGTTAAGAGAGAGATTCAATTGACAAAGCAGGACTGTTAATCGAGAGGTTCAGTTAGCAGGACAGTGCTTTAAAGAGAGAGATTCAGTGAGCAGAGCGGGACTGTATAGAGCGAGAATCACTGAGCAGAGCGGGACTATAAAGAGAGATTCAGTGAGCAGAGCAGGACGGTAAAGAAAGAGATTCAGAGAGCAGAGCGGGACTTTAAATAGTTTCAGTGAGCAGAGCAGGACTGTAAAGTGAGAGATTCAGTGAACGGTGCAGGACCTTAAAGAGAGAGATTCCCTGAGCAGAGCAGGGCTGTATAGAGAGAGGTTCAGTGACAGTGCGGGACTGTAAAGAGAGAGATTCAGTGAGCAGAACGGGTGTGTAAAGAGAGAGATTCAGTGAGCAGAGCGGGTGTGTAAAGAGAGAGATTCAGTGAGCTGAGGGTGGTTCTAAAAAGAAAGATTCAGTGAGCAGAGCGGGGCTGTAAAGATAGAGATTCAATGAACAGAGCGGGACATTAAAGAGAGAGATTCAGTGAGCAGAGCGGGACTGGAAAGAGAGAGATTCAGTGAGCAGAGCGGGACTGGAAAGAGAGAGATTCAGTGAACAGATCAGGACTTTAAAAAGAGATTCAGTGAGCAGAGCGGGACTGGAAAGAGAGAGATTCAGTGAACAGATCAGGACTTTAAAAAGAGATTCAGTGAGCAGAGCGGGGTGTAAAGAGAGGGATTCAGTGAGCAGAGCGGGACGGTAAAGTGAGAGATTCAGTGAGCAGATCGGGACAGTAAAGAGAGAGATTCAGTGAGCAGAGTAGGTCTGAAAAGTGAGATATTCACTGAGCAGAGCGGGGCTGTAAAGAGAGAGATTCAGCTAGCAGAGCGGGATGGTAAAGAAAGAGATTCAGTGAGCAGAGCGGGGCTGTTAAGAGAGAGATTCAATTAACAGATCAGGACTGTTAATCGTGAGGTTAAGTTAGCAGGGCAGTACTTTAAAGAGAGATTCAGTGTGTAGAGCGGGATGTCAATCGAGAGGTTCAGTTAGCAGAGCATGACTTTAAAGAGCGAGATTCAATGAGCAGAGCTGGACTGTAAATAGATTCTGTGAGCAGAGTGGGACAGTCAGGAGAGAGATTCAGTGAGCGTAGTGGGACTATAAAGAAAGACATTCAGTGAGCAGAGCGGGGCGGTAAAGAGAGTGATTCAGTGAGCAGAGCAGGGAAGTTAATTGAGAGATTCTGTGAGCTGAGGGCACTTGTAAAGAGAGAGATTCCGTGAGCAGAACTGGGCCTAATAGAGAGAGGTTCAGTGACAGAGTGGGGCTGTAAAGAGAGAGATTCAGTGAACAGAGCGGGACTGTAAAGAGAGAGATTCAGTGAGCAGAACGAGGATGTTAAGAGACAGATTCAATTGACAAAGCAGGACTGTTAATCGAGAGGTTCAGTTAGCAGGGCAGTGCTTTAAAGAGAGAGATTCAGTGAGCAGAGCGGGACTATAAAGAGAGAAATTCAGTTAGCAGAGCGGGGCTAAAAATAGAGAGAGGTTAAGTGAACAGAGCGGGTGTGTAAAGAGAGAGATTCAGTGAGCTGAGGGTGGTTCTAAAAAGAAAGATTCAGTGAGCAGAGCGGGGCTGTAAAGATAGAGATTCAATGAACAGAGCGGGACATTAAAGAGAGAGATTCAGTGAGCAGAACAGGATTTTAAATACTGAGATTTTGTGAGCAGAGCGGGTCTATAAGGAGAGAAATTCAGAGAACAGATCGGGACTTTAAAGAGAGACAATCTGTTAGCAGAGCGGGGCTATAAAGAGAGCGGTTCAGTGAACAGAGACGTACTTGAAAGGGAGACATTCAGTGAGAAGAACGGGACTGTAAAGAGAGAGATTCAGTAAATAGAGCGGGGCTGTAAAGAGAGAGATTCAGTGAACAGATCGGTACTTTAAAGAGAGATTCAGTGAGCAGAGCAGGACTGTAAAGAAAGAGATTCAGTGAGCAGAGCGGGACTTTAAATAGTTTCAGTGAGCAGAGCAGGACTGTAAAGTGAGAGATTCAGTGAACGGTGCAGGACCTTAAAGAGAGAGATTCCCTGAGCAGAGCAGGGCTGTATAGAGAGAGGTTCAGTGACAGTGCGGGACTGGAAAGAGAGAGATTCAGTGAGCAGAGCGGGTGTGTAAAGACAGAGATTCAGTGAGCAGAGCCAGGCTGGAAAGAGAGAGATTCAGTGAGCAGAACGGGGATGTTAAGAGAGAGATTCAATTGACAAAGCAGGACTGTTAATCGAGAGGTTCAGTTAGCAGGACAGTGCTTTAAAGAGAGAGATTCAGTGAGCAGAGCGGGACTGTATAGAGCGAGAATCACTGAGCAGAGCGGGACTATAAAGAGAGATTCAGTGAGCAGAGCAGGACGGTAAAGAAAGAGATTCAGAGAGCAGAGCGGGACTTTAAATAGTTTCAGTGAGCAGAGCAGGACTGTAAAGTGAGAGATTCAGTGAACGGTGCAGGACCTTAAAGAGAGAGATTCCCTGAGCAGAGCAGGGCTGTATAGAGAGAGGTTCAGTGACAGTGCGGGACTGGAAAGAGAGAGATTCAGTGAGCAGAGCGGGTGTGTAAAAAGAAAGATTCAGTGAGCAGAGCGGGGCTGTAAAGACAGAGATTCAATGAACAGAGCGGGACATTAAAGAGAGAGATTCAGTGAGCAGAACAGGATTTTAAATACTGAGATTTTGTGAGCAGAGCGGGTCTATAAGGAGAGAAATTCAGAGAACAGATCGGGACTTTAAAGAGAGACAATCTGTTAGCAGAGCGGGGCTATAAAGAGAGCGGTTCAGTGAACAGAGACGTACTTGAAAGAGAGACATTCAGTGAGCAGAACGGGATTGTAAAGAGAGAGATTCAGTGAGCAGCACAGGACTGTAAAGAGGGAGATTCAGGGAGCAGAGCGGGGCTGTAAAGAGAGAGATTCAATTAACAGATCTGGACTTTAAAGAGAGATTCAGTGAGCAGAGCAGGACGGTAAAGAAAGAGATTCAGAGAGCAGAGCAGGACTTTAAATAGTTTCAGTGAGCAGAGCAGGGCTGTAAAGTGAGAGATTCAGTGAGCAGAGCGGGACTGTACAGAGAGAGATTCAGTGAGCAGAGCGGGACGGTAAAGAAAGAGATTCAGAGAGCAGAGCGGGACTTTAAATAGTTTCAGTGAGCAGAGCAGGACTGTAAAGTGAGAGATTCAGTGAACGGTGCAGGACCTTAAAGAGAGAGATTCCCTGAGCAGAGCAGGGCTGTATAGAGAGAGGTTCAGTGACAGTGCGGGACTGTAAAGAGAGAGATTCAGTGAGCAGAGCGGGTGTGTAAAGAGAGAGATTCAGTGAGCTGAGGGTGGTTCCAAAAAGAAAGATTCAGTGAGCAGAGCGGGGCTGTAAAGATAGAGATTCAATGAACAGAGCGGGACATTAAAGAGAGAGATTCAGTGAGCAGAACAGGATTTTAAATACTGAGATTTTGTGAGCAGAGCGGGTCTATAAGGAGAGAAATTCAGAGAACAGATCGGGACTTTAAAGAGAGACAATCTGTTAGCAGAGCGGGGCTATAAAGAGAGCGGTTCAGTGAACAGAGACGTACTTGAAAGGGAGACATTCAGTGAGCAGAACGGGGCTGTAAAGAGAGAGATTCAGTGAGCAGCACAGGATTGTAAAGAGAGAGATTCAGTGAGCAGAGTGGAATTGTAAAGAGAGAGATTCAGTGAGCAGAGCAGGACTTTAAAGAGAGAGATTCAGTGAGCAGATCTGGACTTTAAAGAGAGATTCAGTGAGCAGAGCGGGGGTGTAAAGAGAGAGATTCAGTGAGCAGAGCGGGACTGTAAAGAGAGAGATTCAGTGAGCAGAGCGGGGATATTAAGTGACAGATTCAATTAAAAAAGCAGGACTGTTGATCGAGAGGTTCAGTTAGCAGGGCAGTATTTTAAAGAGAGAGATTCAGTGAGCAGAGCAGGACTATAAAGAGAGATATTTAGTGAACAGATCGGTACTTTAAAGAGAGATTCAGTGAGCAGAGCGGGACTTTAAAGAGAGAGATTCAGTTAGCAGGGCAGTACTTTAAAGAGAGAGATTCAGTGAGCAGAGCGTGGTTGTCAAGAGAGAGATTCAATTAACAGAGCAGGACTTGAGAGGTTAATTTAGCAGGGCAGTACTTTAAAGAGAGAGATTCACTGAGCAGAGCGGGTCTGTAAAGAGAGAGATTCAGTGAGCAGAGGGGGACTGTAAAGAGAGAGATTTAGTGAACAGATCGGTACTTTAAAGAGAGATTCAGTGAGCAGAGCAGGACGGTAAAGAAAGAGATTCAGTGAGCAGAGCAGGACGGTAAAGAAAGACATTCAGTGAGCAGAGCGGGGCGGTAAAGAGAGTGACTCAGTGAGCAGAGCAGGGAAGTGAATTGAGAGATTCTGTGAGCTGAGGGCACTTGTAAAGAGAGAGATTCCGTGAGCAGAGCTGGGCTTAATAGAGTGAGGTTCAGTGACAGAGCGGGGCTGTACAGAGAGAGATTCAGTGAGCAGTGCGGGGGTGTAAAGAGCGAGATTCAGTGAGCAGAGCGGGGCTGTAAAGAAAGAGATTCAGAGAGCAGAGCGGGACTTTAAATAGTTTCAGTGAGCAGAGCAGGACTGTAAAGTGAGAGATTCAGTGAACGGTGCAGGACCTTAAAGAGAGAGATTCCCTGAGCAGAGCAGGGCTGTATAGAGAGAGGTTCAATGACAGTGCGGGACTGGAAAGAGAGAGATTCAGTGAGCAGAACGGGTGTGTAAAGACAGAGATTCAGTGAGCTGAGGGTGGTTCTAAAAAGAAAGATTCAGTGAGCAGAGCGGAGCTGTAAAGATAGAGATTCAATGAACAGAGCGGGACATTAAAGAGAGAGATTCAGTGAGCAGAACAGGATTTTAAATACTGAGATTTTGTGAGCAGAGCGGGTCTATAAGGAGAGAAATGCAGAGAACAGATCGGGACTTTAAAGAGAGACAATCTGTTAGCAGAGCGGGGCTATAAAGAGAGCGGTTCAGTGAACAGAGCCATACTTTAAAGGGAGACATTCAGTGAGCAGAGCGAGACTGTAAAGAGAGAGATTCAGTAAGCAGAGCGTGCAGGTAAAGAGAGAGATTCAGTGAGCAGAGCGGAATGTAAAGAGAGAAATTCAGGTAGCAGAGCGGGACTGTAAAGAGAGAGATTCAGTGAGCAGAGCGGGGTGTAAAGAGGGAGATTCAATTAGCAGAGCTGGGTTGTTAATCGAGAGATTCAGCTAGCAGAGCGGGACGGTAAAGAAAGAGATTCAGTGAGCAGAGGGCAGTTATAAAGAGAGATATTCCGTGAGCAGACCGTGGCTTAATAGAGTGAGGTTCAGTGAGCAGAGCGGGGAGGTAAAGAGACAGATTCAGTGAGCAGAGCGGATTTGTAAAGAGAGAGGTTCAGTGAGCTGAGGGAGGTTCTAAAGTGAAAGATTCAGTGAGAATAGCGGGGAGTAAAGAGAGATTCAATGATCAGAGTGGGACATTAAAGACAGAGATTCACTGAACAGATGGGGGTTGTAAAGAGTGAGATTCAGTGAGCAGAGCGGGGTTTATAGAGAGAGATTCAGTGAACAGATCGGGACTTTAAAGAGAGATTCAGTAAGCAGAGCGGGGCTGTAAAGAGAAAGATTCAGTGAGCAGAGCAGGATTTTAAATACTGGGATTTTGTGAGCAGAGCGGGACTGTAAGGAGAGAGATTCAGTGAGCAGAGCGGGGTTGTAGAGAGAGAGATTCAGTGAGCAGAGCGGGGTTGTAGAGAGAGAGATTCAGTGAGCTGTGGGAGGTTCTAAAATGAAAATTCAGTGAGAATAGCGGGGTGTAAAGAGAGATTCAATGAACAGAGTGGGACATTAAAGAGAGAGATTCAGTGAGCAGAGCGGGACTGTAAAGACAGAGATTCACTGAGCAGATGGGGGTTGTAAAGAGAGAGATTCAGTGAGCAGAGCGGCGGTGTATAGAGAGAGATTCAATGAACAGATCGGGACTTTAAAGAGAGATTCAGTAAGCAGAGCGGGACTGGAAAGAGAGAGATTTAGTGAGCAGATCGGTACTTTAAAGAGAGATTCCGTGAGCAGAGCAAGGCTGTATAGAGAGAGGCTCAGTGACATTGCGGGACTGTAAAGAGAGAGATTCAGTGAGCAGAGCGGGGTTGCAAAAAGAGAGATTCAGTGAGCAGAACGGGGATGTTAAGAGACAGATTCAATTAACAAAACAGGACTGTTAATCGAGAGGATCAGTTAGCAGGGCAGTGCTTTAAAGAGAAAGATTCAGTGAACAGAGCGGGGCTGTAAAGATAGAGATTCAGTGAACAGATCTGGACTCTAAAGAGCGATTCAGTAAGCAGAGCGGGACTGGAAAGAGATAGATTCAGTGAGCAGAGCGGTGCTATAAAGGGAGAAATGCAGTGAGCAGAGTGGGGTTATAAAGAGTATTTCAGTGAACAAAGCAGGGGTGTAATGAGAGAGATTCAATGAGCAGAGCGGTGGAGGAAAGAGAGAGATTCAGTGACCAGAGCGGGGCTGTAAAGAGGGAGATTCAGTGAGCAAAGCCGGACTGTAATGTGAGACATTCAGTGAGCAGAGCAGCACTGTAAAGGGAGAGATTCATTTTGCAGATCGGGGCTGTAAAGCGAGAGATTCAGTGAGCAGAGCGGGACTGTAAAGAGAGAGATTCAGTGAGCAGAGCGGGACTGTAAAGAGAGATATTCAGTGAGCAGAGTGGGACTGTAAAGAGAGAGATTAAGTGAGCAGAGCGGGGCTGTTAAGAGAGGGATTCCATCAACAGAGCAGGACTGTTAATCGACAGGTCCAGTTAGCAGGGCAGTACTTTAAAGAGCGAGATTCAATGAGCAGAGCAGGACTGTAAATAGATTCTGTGAGCAGATTGGGACAGTCAAGAGAGAGATTCAGTGAGCGGAGTGGGACTGTACAGAGAGAGATTCAGTGAGCAGAGCAGGGAAGTAAATGGAGAGATTCAGTGAGCAGAGGGCAGTTATACAGAGAGATATTCCTTGAGCAGACCGTGGCTTAATAGAGTGGTGTTCAGTGAGCAGAGCGGGGTTGTAAAGAGAGAGAGATTCAGTGAGCTGAGGGTGGTTCTAAAAAGAAAGATTCAGTGAGAATAGCGGGGTGTAAAGAGAGATTCAATGAAGAGAGCGGGACATTAAAGAGAGAGATTCAGTGAGCAGAGCGGGACTGTAAAGACAGATTCACTGAGCAGATCGGGGTTGTAAAGATAGAGATTCAGTGAGCAGAGTGGCGGTGTATAGAGAGAGATTCAGTGAACAGATCGGGACTTTAAGGAGAGATTCAGAAATCAGAGCGGGACTGGAAAGAAAGACATTCAGTGAATAGAGCGGGGTTGTAAAGAGAGAGATTCAGTGAGCTGATGGTGGTTCTTAAAAGAAAGATTCAGTGAGAATAGCGGGGTGTAAAGAGAGATTCAATGAACAGAGCAGGACATTAAAGAGAGATTCAGTGAGAAAAGCGGTGCTATAAAGAGAGAGATTCAGTGAGCAGAACAGGATTTTAAATACTGAGATTTTGTGAGCAGAGCGGGACTGTAAGGGGAGAGATTGAGTGAGCAGAGCGGGACTTTGAAGAGAGAGATTGAGTGTGCAAAGGGGGTCTGTAAAGAAAGAAATTCAAGAACAGATCGGGACTTTAAAGAGAGACATTCTGTTAGCAGAGCAGGGCTATAAAGAGAGATGTTCAGTGAACAGAGCCATACTTTAAAGGGAGACATTCAGTGAGCACAGCAGGACTGTAAAGAGCCAAATTCAGCGAGCAGAGCAGGACTGTAAAGAGAGAGATTCAGTGAGCAGAGCGGGGTTGTAAAGAGAGAGATTCAGTGAACAGATCTGGACTTTAAAGAGAGATTCAGTGAGCAGAGTAGGTCTGTAAAGAGAGAAATTCAGTGAGCAGAGCGGGACTGTAAAGAGAGAGATTCAATCAACAGAGCAGGACTGTTAATCGAGAGGTCCAGTTAGCAGGGCAGTACTTTAAAGAGAGAGATTCAGTGAGCAGAGCAGGGAAGTTAATTGAGAGATTCTGTGAGCTGAGGGCACTTGTAAAGAGAGAGATTCCGTGAGCAGAACTGGGCTTAATAGAGAGAGGTTCAGTGACAGAGCGGGGCTGTAAAGAGAGAGATTCAGTGAGCAGAGCGGGGGTGTAAAGAGAGAGATTCAATTAACAGAGCAGGACTGTTAAGCGAGAGGTAAAATTAGCAGGGCAGTACTTTAAAGAGAGAGATTCAGTGAGCAGAGCGGGGGTGTAAAGAGAGAGATTCAATTAACAGAGCAGGACTGTTAAGCGAGAGGTAAAATTAGCAGGGCAGTACTTTAAAGAGAGAGATTGGGTGAGCAGAGCGGGACGGTAAAGAAAGAGATTCAGTGAGCAGAGCAGGGTTGTAAAGAGAGAGATTCAGTGAGCAGAGCAGGGGTGCAAAGACAGAGATTTAGTGAACAGATCAGCACTTTAAAAAGAGATTCAGTGAGCAGACCGGGGGTGTAAAGAGAGTGATTCAGTGAGAAGAACGGGACTGTAAAGAGAGAGATTCAGTGAGCAGAGCGGGGGTGTAAACAGAGTGATTCAGTGAGCAGAGCGGGACTGTAAAGAGAGAGATTCAGTGAGCAGAGCGGGGCTGTAAAGAGAGAGATTCAGTGAGCAGAGCGGGGCTGTAAAGAGAGAGATTCAGTGAGCAGAGCGGGGCTGTAAAGAGAGAGATTCAGTGAGCAGAGCGGGACTGTAAAGAGAGAGATTCAGTGAGCAGAGCGGGACTGTAAAGAGAGAGATTCAGTGAACAGAGCGGGGTTGTTAAGAGACAGATTCAATTAACAAAGCCGGACTGTTAATCGAGAGGTTCAGTTAGCAGGGCAGTGCTTTAAACAGAGAGATTCAGTGAGCAGAGTAGGTCTGTAAAGAGAGAGATTCAGTGAACCGATCGGGACTTTAAAGAGAGAGATTCAGTGAGCAGAGCGGGGCTGTAAAGAGAGAGATTCAGTTAGCAGAGCGGGGCTGTATACAGCGAGAATCACTGAGCACAGCGGGTCTGTAAAGGAGAAATTCAGTGAACCGATCGGGACATTAAAGAGAGAGATTCAGTGAGCAGAGCGAGACTGTAACGACAGAGATTGAGTGAGCAGGCGGGACTGTAAAGATTCATTGAGCTGAGGGAGGTTCTAAAGAGAAAGTTTCAGTGAGAATAGAGGGGTGTAAAGAGAGATTCAATGAACAGAGCGGGACATTAAAGAGAGATTCAGTGAGCAGAGCGGGACTGTAAAGAGAGAGATTCAGTGAGCAGAGCAGGAATTTAAAAAGAGAGATTCAGTGAGCAGAGCAGGGGTGCAAAGACAGAGATTTAGTGAACAGATCAGCACTTTAAAAAGAGATTCAGTGAGCAGACCGGGGGTGTAAAGAGAGTGAATCAGTGAGAAGAACGGGACTGTAAAGAGAGAGATTCAGTGAGCAGAGCGGGACTGTAAAGAGAGAGATTGAGTGAGCAGGCGGGACTGTAAAGATTCAGTGAGCTGTGGGAGGTTCTAAAGAGAAAGTTTCAGTGAGAATAGAGGGGTGTAAAGAGAGATTCAATGAACAGAGCGGGACATTAAAGAGAGAGATTCAGTGAACAGAGCGGGACTGTAAAGAGAGACATTCAGTGAGCAGGGTGGGGCTGTAAAGAGAGAGATTCAGTGAGAAGAGCGAGACTGTAACGACAGAGATTCAGTGAGCAGGCGGGACTGTAAAGATAGAGATTCAGTGAGCAGAGCGGGGATGTTAAGAGACAGATTCAATTAACAGAGCAGGACTGTTAATCGAGAGGTAAAATTAGCAGGGCAGTACTTTAAAGAGAGAGATTGGGTGAGCAGACCGGGGGTGTAAAGAGAGAGGTTCAGTGACAGAGCGGGGATGTAAAGAGAGAGATTCAGTGAGCAGAGCGGGATTGTTAAGAGACAGATTCAATTAACAAAGCCGGACTGTTAATCGAGAGGTACAGTTAGTAGGGCAGTGCTTTAAACAGAGAGATTCAGTGAGCAGAGCGTGACTGTAAAGAGAGAGATTCAGTGAGCAGAGCGGGTGTGTAAAGAGACAGATTCAGTGAGCTGAAGGTGGTTCTTAAAAGAAAGATTCAGTGAGAATAGAGGGGTGTAAAGAGAGATTCAATGAACAGAGCGGGACATTAAAGAGAGATTCAGTGAGCAGAGCGGGACTGTAAAGATAGAGATTCAGTGAGCAGAACAGGATTTTAAATACTGAGATTTTGTGAGCAGAGCGGGACTGTAAGGAGAGAGATTGAGTGAGCAGAGCGGGACTTTGAAGAGAGAGATTGAGTGTGCAAAGGGGGTCTGTAAAGAAAGAAATTCAAGAACAGATCGGGACTTTAAAGAGAGACATTCTGTTAGCAGAGCTGGGCGAAAAGAGAGAGGTTCAGTGAACAGAGCCATACTGTAAAGGGAGACATTCAATGAGCAGAGCGGGACTGTAAAGAGCCAGATTCAGTGAGCAGAGCGGTCTGTAAAGAGAGAAATTCAGTCAGCAGAGCGGGGCTGAAAAGAGAGATTCAGTGAGCAGAGCGGGGCTGAAAAGAGAGATTCAGTGAGCAGAGCGGGGCTGAAAAGAGAGATTCAGTGAGCAGAGCAGGGCTGTAAAGAGAGAAATTCATTGCGCACTGTGGACTGTAAAGTAGAGATTCAGTGAGCAGAGCGGGGGTGTAAAGAGAGAGAATCAATTAGCAGAGCAGGGTTGTTAATCGAGAGGTTCAGCCAGCAGAGCGGCACTGTAAAGTGAGAGATTCAGTGAGCAGATCTGGACTGTAAAGAGAGAGATTCATGAGCAGAGCGGCACTGTAAAGAGAGAGATTGATGAGCAGAGCAGGGAGGTAAAGAGAGAGATTCAGTGAGCACAGGGCAGTTGTAAATAGATTCAGTGAGCAGAGCGGTGTTGTAGAGAGAGAGATTCAGTGAGCTGATGGTGGTTCTAAAGAGAAAGATTCAGTGAGAATAGCGGGGAGTAAAGAGAGATTCAATGAACAGAGTAGGACTGTAAAGAGAGAGATTCAGTGAGCAGAGTGGGACTGTAAAGAGAGAGATTTAGTGAACAGATCGGTACTTTAAAGAGAGATTCAGTGAGCAGAGCGGGACTTTAAATAGTTTCAGTGAGCAGAGCAGGACTGTAAAGTGAGAGATTCAGTGAACGGTGCAGGACCTTAACGGGAGAGATTCCCTGAGCAGAGCAGGGCTATATAGAGAGAGGTTCAGTGAGCAGAGCGGGTGTGTAGAGAGAGAGATGCAGTGAGCTGATGGTGGTTCTAAAAAGAGAGATTCAATGAACAGAGCGGGACATTAAAGAGAGAGATTCAGTGAGCAGAGCGGGGCTGTAAAGTGAGAGATTTAGTGAACAGATCGGTACTTAAAAGAGAGATTCAGTGAGCTGAGCGGGACGGTAAAGAAAGAGATTCAGAGAGCAGAGCGGGTGTGTAAAGAGAGAGATTCAGTGAGCAGAGCGGGTGTGTAAAGAGAGAGATTCAGTGAGCAGAGCGGGGTTGTAAATAGAGAGATTCAGTGAGCTGAGGGAGGTTCTACAGAGAAATTTTCAGTGAGAATAGTGGGGTTTAAAGAAGATTCAATGAACAGAGCGGGACATTAAAGAGAGAGATTCAGTGAGCAGAGCGGAGGTGTATAGAGAGAGATTCAGGGAACAGATCGGGACTTTAAAGAGAGATTCAGTAAGCAGAGCGGGTCTGTAAAGAGAGAGATTCAGTGAATAGAGCGGGGGTGTAAAGAGAGAGATTTAGTGAACAGATCGGTACTTTAAAGAGAGATTCAGTGAGCAGAGCAGGACTGTAAAGAAAGAGATTCAGTGAGCAGAGCGGGACTTTAAATAGTTTCAGTGAGCAGAGCAGGACTGTAAAGTGAGAGATTCAGTGAACGGTGCAGGACCTTAAAGAGAGAGATTCCCTGAGCAGAGCAGGGCTGTATAGAGAGAGGTTCAGTGACAGTGCGGGACTGGAAAGAGAGAGATTCAGTGAGCAGAGTGGGAATTTGAAGAGAGAGATTGAGTGAGCAAAGCGGGTCTGCAAAGAAAGAAATTCAAGAACAGATCGGGACTTTAAGGAGAGACATTCTGTTAGCAGAGCAGGGCTATAAGGAGAGAGAAAGAGACAAAACAAAACTGCGGATGCTGGAAATCCAAAACAAAACCAGAATTACCTGGAAAAACTCAGCAGGTCTGGCAGCATCGGCGGAGAAGAAAAGAGTTGACGTTTCGAGTCCTCATGACCCTTCGACAGAACTTGATTTCGAGTCCAAGAAAAAGTTGAAATATAAGCTGGTTTAAGGTGTGTGTGTGGGGGGCGGAGAGATAGAGAGAGACAGAGGTGCTTGTGTAGACAAACAAGCAGTGATAGAAGCAGATCATCAAAAGATGTCAGCGACAATGGTACAAAAGAACACATAGGTGTTAAAGTTAAAGTTGGTGATATTATCTAAACGAATGTGCTAATTAAGAATGGATGGTAGGGCACTCAAGGTACAGCTCTAGTGGGGGTGGGGGAGCATAAAAGATTTTAAAATATTTAAAAATAATGGAAATAGGTGGGAAAAGAAAAATCTATATAATTTATTGGAAAAAAAGAGAAAGGGGGAAACAGAAATGGGATGGGGATGGGGGAGGGAGCTCATGACCTAAAGTTATTGAATTCAATATTCAGACCGGAAGGCTGTAAGGTGCCTAGTCGGAAGATGAGGTGTTGTTCCTCCAGGTTGCGTTGGCCTTCACTGGAACAATGCAGCAAGCCAAGAACAGACATGTGGGCAAGAGAGCAGGGTGGAGTGTTAAAATGGCAAGCGACAGGGAGGTTTGGGTCATTCTTGCGGACAGACAGCAGGTGTTCTGCAAAGCGGTCGCCCAGTTTACGTTTGGTCTCTCCAATGTAGAGGAGACCACATTGGGAGCAACAAATGCAGTAGACTAAGTTGGGGGAAATGCAAGTGAAATGCTGCTTCACTTGAAAGGAGTGTTTGGGTCCTTGGATGGTGAGGAGAGAGGAAGTGAAGGGGCAGGTGTTACATCTTTTGCGTGGGCATGGGGTGGTGCCATAGGAGGGGGTTGAGGAGTAGGGAGTGATGGAGGAGTGGACCAGGGTGTCCCGGAGGGAGCGATCCCTACGGAATGCCGATAAGGGGGGTGAAGGGAAGATGTGTTTGGTGGTGGCATCATGCTGGAGTTGGCGGAAATGGCGGAGGATGATCCTTTGAATGCGGAGGCTGGTGGGGTGATAAGTGAGGACAAGGGGGACCCTATCATGTTTCTGGGAGGGAGGAGAAGGCGTGAGGGTGGATGCGCGGGAGATGGGCCGGACACGGTTGAGGGCCCTGTTAACGACCGTGGGTGGAAAACCTCGGTTAAGGAAGAAGGAGGACATGTCAGAGGAACTGTTTTTGAAGGTAGCATCATCGGAACAGATGCGACGGAGTTGAAGGAACTGAGAGAATGGGATGGAGTCCTTACAGGAAGCGGGGTGTGAGGAGCTGTAGTCGAGGTAGCTGTGGGAGTTGGTGGGTTTGTAATGGATATTGGTGGACAGTCTATCACCAGAGATTGAGACAGAGAGGTCAAGAAAGGGAAGGGAAGTGTCAGAGATGGACCACGTGAAAGTGATGGAGGGGTGGAGATTGGAAGCAAAATTAATAAATTTTTCCAAGTCCCGACGAGAGCATGAAGCGGCACCGAAGTAATCATCGATGTACCGGAGAAAGAGTTGTGGAAGGGGGCCGGGGTAGGACTGCAACAAGGAATGTTCCACATACCCCATAAAGAGACAGGCATAGCTGGGGCCCATGCGGGTACCCATAGCCACACCTTTTATTTGGAGGAAGTGAGAGGAGTTGAAGGAGAAATTGTTCAACGTGAGAACAAGTTCAGCCAGACGGAGGAGAGTAGTGGTGGATGGGGATTGTTCGGGCCTCTGTTCGAGGAAGAAGCTAAGGGCCCTCAGATCATCCTGGTGGGGGATGGAGGTGTAGAGGGATTGGAACTGCATCCGCAGTTTTCTTTGTTTTTATCTGTGTGTTTAATTGACTGCCACTGCTCTTCAAGAAATGCCTACCTCCTTGAAGAAGTTCTGTTCCTCTCTGCGACAAGATTTCCGTATCTCTCTGTTGCCTTGTTCACCTTCTTTGCTTTCCATTTCCCTCCTGGTGTTTGACAAGGTGTTTACTAAAACCCGCTTTCACAGCCATATCTCCTTTCTCAGTGACTGTCTCCGTCTCCGACTTACCCCACGTGGATTTCAACTGAAATTCCACCCCTCATCTTTCGAACCCACCCAGGATTACTGGTATCTCCGGGACATAAAACGTTTCTCAGACTGCTGTTCCCGTCACATTCTGAGATCCACACTCAGTGCCATGCGCCGCCATATGAACACACTCGACCTCTCCCTCCACAGCACCGCCGTACCCTTTTTCAAAGCTGCGCGTGCCCCCAGTTTCATTTTATCCTTCGGCTCATCCGACGCCTCGACAAGAAACTTTTTCTCTTTCTCTCAACTGCTAAGGAACGCAAGCTCCAACAACTCATCGACACCAACACCCATCTAGGACCCTCCACCCCAGTCTGTCCCTCCGTCCCCACCCCATCTTCCAATCCCAGCCCCAGCCGTGTATTCACTATACCCCCTGACCTTCCCCTCTCCGATGCTGAACGTTCAGTGCTCAGCAAAGGACTTAGTTTCATACCCTTACGCCCTCACCTCAATGAATTTCGGGCTCGGCATGATACTGAACTCTTCTTCCGCCGTCTTCGTCTCCGGGCTCACTTCTTTGGGCAGGAGTCCTCTCCCAGTTCAACAGATCCTTTTACCCACCTCCAATATTTTCCCTCCACCTGGACCCCTCCCTCTGGATTCTTACCTTCTCTTGATCTTTTCATTGAGAACTGTCAGCGTGACATTAGTCGTCTCAATTTCTCTGCTCCTCTCACCCACTCTAACCTGTCTCTCTCTGAACTTACTGCACTCCATTCTCTCAGGTCCAACCCTGACATTGTCATCAAACCCACTGACAAGGGTGGTGCTGTTGTTGTCTGGCGCACTGACCTCTACCTCGCGGAGGCTGAGCGTCAACTCGCAGACACTTCCTCCTACCTCTCCCTGGACCATGACCCCACCACTGAACATCAAGCCATTGTTTCCAGGACTGTCACTGACCTCATCTCCTCTGGGGATCTCCCTCCCACAGCTTCCAACCTGATAGTCACCCAACCTCGGACGGCCCGCTTCTATCTCCTACCCAAAATCCACAAACAGAACTGCCCCGGTAGACCGATCGTCTCAGCTTGCTCCTGCCCCACAGAACTCATTTCTCGTTATCTTGACTCCCTTCTCTCTCCCCTTGTCCAGTCCCTTCCCACCTACATCCGTGATTCCTCTGACACCTTACGTCACATCAACAATTTCCAGTTCCCTGGCTCCAACCGCTTCCTCTTCACCATGGACGTCCAATCCCTCTACACCCCCATCCCCCACCAGGATGGTCTGAAGGCCCTTAGCTTCTTCCTCGAACAGAGGCCCGAACAATCCCCATCCACCACTACTCTCCTCTGTCTGGCTGAACTTGTTCTCACACTGAACAATTTCTCCTTCAACTCCTCTCACTTCCTCCAAATAAAAGGTGTGGCTATGGGTACCCGCATGGGCCCCAGCTATGCCTGTCTCTTTATGGGGTATGTGGAACATTCCTTGTTGCAGTCCTACCCCGGCCCCCTTCTACAACTTTTTCTCCGGTACATCGATGATTACTTCGGTGCCGCTTCATGCTCTAGTCGGGACTTGGAAAAATTTATTAATTTTGCTTCCAATCTCCACCCCTCCATCATATTCACGTGGTCCATCTCTGACACTTCCCTTCCCTTCCTTGACCTCTCTGTCTCAATCTCTGGTGATAGACTGTCCACCAATATCCATTACAAACCCACCGACTCCCACAGCTACCTCGACTACAGCTCCTCACACCCCGCTTCCTGTAAGGACTCCATCCCATTCTCCCAGTTCCTTCGCCTTCGTCGCATCTGTTCCGATGATGCTATATTCAAAAACGGTTCCTCTGACATGTCCTCCTTCTTCCTTAACCGAGGTTTTCCACCCACGGTCGTTGACAGGACCCTCAACCGTGTCCAGCCCATCTCCCGCGCATCCGCCCTCACGCCTTCTCCTCCCTCCCAGAAACATGATAGGGTCCCCCTTGTCCTCACTTATCACCCCACCAGCCTCCGCATTCAAAGGATCATCCTCCGCCATTTCCGCCAACTCCAGCATGATGCCACTACCAAACACATCTTCCCTTCACCCCCCTTATCGGCATTCCGTAGGGATCGCTCCCTCCGGGACATCCTGGTCCACTCCTCCATCACCCCCTACTCCTCAACCCCCTCCTATGGCACCACCCCATGCCCACGCAAAAGATGTAACACCTGCCCCTTCACTTCCTCTCTCCTCACCGTCCAAGGGCCCAAACACTCCTTTCAAGTGAAGCAGCATTTCACTTGCATTTCCCCCAACTTAGTCCAGTGCATTCGTTGCTCCCAATGTGGTCTCCTCTACATTGGAGAGACCAAACGTAAACTGGGCGACTGCTTTGCAGAACACCTGCGGTCTGTCCGCAAGAATGACCCAAACCTCCCTGTCGCTTGCCATTTTAACACTCCACCCTGCTCTCTAGCCCACATGTCTGTCCTTGGCCTGCTGCATTGTTCCAGTGAAGCCCAACGCAAACTGGAGGAACAACACCTCATCTTCCGACTAGGCACCTTACAGCCTTCTGGCCTGAATATTGAATTCAATAACTTTAGGTCGTGAGCTCCCTCCCCCATCCCCACCCCCTTTCTGTTTCCCCCTTTTTTCCCCCTTTTTTTCCCAATAAATTATATAGATTTTTCTTTTCCCACCTATTTCCATTATTTTTAAATATTTTAAAATCTTTTATGCTCCCTCCAACCCCACTAGAGCTGTACCTTGAGTGCCCTACCATCCATTCTTAATTAGCACATTCGTTTAGATAATATCACCAACTTTAACTTTAACACCTATGTGTTCTTTTGTACCATTGTCACTGACATCTTTTGATGATCTGCTTCTATCACTGCTTGTTTGTCTACACAAGCACCTCTGTCTCTCTCTATCTCTCCGCCCCCCCCACACACACACCTTAAACCAGCTTATATTTCAACTCTTTCTTGGACTCGAAATCAAGTTCTGTCGAAGGGTCATGAGGACTCGAAACGTCAACTCTTTTCTTCTCCGCCGATCCTGCCGGACCTGCTGAGTTTTTCCAGGTAATTCTGTTTTTGTTTTGGATTTCCAGCATCCGCAGTTTTCTTTGTTTTTATCTGTGTGTTTAATTGACTGCCACTGCTCTTCAAGAAATGCCTACCTCCTTGAAGAAGTTCTGTTCCTCTCTGCGACAAGATTTCCGTATCTCTCTGTTGCCTTGTTCACCTTCTTTGCTTTCCATTTCCCTCCTGGTGTTTGACAAGGTGTTTACTAAAACCCGCTTTCACAGCCATATCTCCTTTCTCAGTGACTGTCTCCATCTCCGACTTACCCCACGTGGATTTCAACTGAAATTCCACCCCTCATCTTTCGAACCCACCCAGGATTATCGGTATCTCCGGGACATAAAACGTTTCTCAGACTGCTGTTCCCGTCACATTCTGAGATCCACACTCAGTGCCATGCGCCGCCATATGAACACACTCGACCTCTCCCTCCAGCAGCACCGCCGTACCCTTTTTCAAAGCTGCGCGTGCCCCCAGTTTCATTTTATCCTTCGGCTCATCCGACGCCTCGACAAGAAACTTTTTCTCTTTCTCTCAACTGCTAAGGAACGCAAGCTCCAACAACTCATCGACACCAACACCCATCTAGGACCCTCCACCCCAGTCTGTCCCTCCGTCCCCACCCCATCTTCCAATCCCAGCCCCAGCCGTGTATTCACTATACCCCCTGAACTTCCCCTCTCCGATGCTGAACGTTCAGTGCTCAGCAAAGGACTTAGTTTCATACCATTACGCCCTCACCTCAATGAATTTCGGGCTCGGCATGATGCTGAACTCTTCTTTCGCCGTCTTCGTCTCCGGGCTCACTTCTTTGGGCAGGAGTCCTCTCCCAGTTCAACGGATCCTTTTACCCATCTCCAATATTCTCCCTCCACCTGGACCCCTCCCTCTGGATTCTTACCTTCTCTTGATCTTTTCATTGAGAACTGTCGGCGCGACATTAGTCGTCTCAATTTCTCTGCTCCTCTCACCCATTCTAACCTGTCTCTCTCTGAACTTACTGCACTCCATTCTCTCAGGTCCAACCCTGACATTATCATCAAACCCGCTGACAAGGGTGGTGCTGTTGTTGTCTGGCGCACTGACCTCTACCTCGCGGAGGCTGAGCGTCAACTCACAGACACTTCCTCCTACCTCTCCCTGGACCATGACCCCACCACTGAACATCAAGCCATTGTTTCCAGGACTGTCGCTGACCTCATCTCCTCTGGGGATCTCCCTCCCACAGCTTCCAACCTGATAGTCGCCCAACCTCGGACGGCCCGCTTCTATCTCCTACCCAAAATCCACAAACAGAACTGCCCCGGTAGACCGATCGTCTCAGGTTGCTCCTGCCCCACAGAACTCATTTCTCGTTATCTTGACTCCCTTCTCTCTCCCCTTGTCCAGTCCCTTCCCACCTACATCCGTGATTCCTCTGACACCTTACGTCACATCAACAATTTCCAGTTCCCTGGCTCCAACCGCTTCCTCTTCACCATGGACGTCCAATCCCTCTACACCTCCATCCCCCACCAGGATGGTCTGAGGGCCCTTAGCTTCTTCCTCGAACAGAGGCCCCAACAATCCCCATCCACCACTACTCTCCTCCGTCTGGCTGAACTTGTTCTCACGTTGAACAATTTCTCCTTCAACTCCTCTCACTTCCTCCAAATAAAAGGTGTGGCTATGGGTACCCGCATGGGCCCCAGCTATGCCTGTCTCTTTATGGGGTATGTGGAACATTCCTTGTTGCAGTCCTACCCCGGCCCCCTTCCACAACTTTTTCTCCGGTACATCGATGATTACTTCGGTGCCGCTTCATGCTCTCGTCGGGACTTGGAAAAATTTATTAATTTTGCTTCCAATCTCCACCCCTCCATCATTTTCACGTGGTCCATCTCTGACACTTCCCTTCCCTTCCTTGACCTCTCTGTCTCAATCTCTGGTGATAGACTGTCCACCAATAGCCATTACAAACCCACCGACTCCCACAGCTACCTTGACTACAGCTCCTCACACCCCGCTTCCTGTAAGGACTCCATCCCATTCTCCCAGTTCCTTCGCCTTTGTCGCATCTGTTCCGATGATGCTACCTTCAAAAACGGCTCCTCTGACATGTCCTCCTTCTTCCTTAACCGAGGTTTTCCACCCACGGTCGTTGACAGGGCCCTCAACCGTGTCCGGCCCATCTCCCGCGCATCCACCCTCATGCCTTCTCCTCCCTCCCAGAAACATGATAGGGTCCCCCTTGTCCTCACTTATCACCCCACCAGCCTCCACATTCAAAGGATCATCCTCCGCCATTTCCGCCAACTCCAGCATGATGCCACCACCAAACACATCTTCCCTTCACCCCCCTTATCGGCATTCCGTAGGGATCGCTCCCTCCGGGACACCCTGGTCCACTCCTCCATCACTCCCTACTCCTCAACCCCCTCCTATGGCACCACCCCATGCCCACGCAAAAGATGTAACACCTGCCCCTTCACTTCCTCTCTCCTCACCGTCCAAGGGCCCAAACACTCCTTTCAAGTGAAGCAGCATTTCACTTGCATTTCCCCCAACTTAGTCTACTGCATTCGTTGCTCCCAATGTGGTCTCCTCTACATTGGAGAGACCAAACGTAAACTGGGCGACCGCTTTGCAGAACACCTGCGGTCTGTCCGCAAGAATGACCCAAACCTCCCTGTCACTTGCCATTTTAACACTCCACCCTGCTCTCTTGCCCACATGTCTGTCCTTGGCTTATTGCATTGTTCCAGTGAAGGCCAACGCAAACTGGAGGAACAACACCTCATCTTCCGACTAGGCACCTTACAGCCTTCCGATCTGAATATTGAATTCAATAACTTTAGGTCCTGAGCTCCCTCCCCCATCCCCACCCCCTTTCTGTTTCCCCCTTTTCCCCCCCTTTTTTCCCTATAAATTTTATAGATTTTTCTTTTCCCACCTATTTCCATTACTTTTGAATATTTTAAAATCTTTTATGCTCCCCCCACCCCCACTAGAGCTGTACCTTGAGTGCCCTACCATCAATTCTTAATTAGCACATTCGTTTAGATAATATCACCAACTTTAACTTTAACACCTATGTGTTCTTTTGTACCATTGTCGCTGACATCTTTTGATGATCTGCTTCTATCACTGCTTGTTTGTCTACACAAGCACCTCTGTCTCTCTCTATCTCTCCACCCCACACACACACACACCTTAAACCAGCTTATATTTCAACTCTTTCTTGGACTCGAAATCAAGTTCTGTCGAAGGGTCATGAGGACTCGAAACGTCAACTCTTTTCTTCTCCGCCGATGCTGCCAGACCTGCTGAGGTTTTCCAGGTAATTCTGTTTTTGTTTTGGATTTCCAGCATCCGCAGTTTTCTTTGTTTTTATGTTTAAAAAGCGAGATTCAGTGAGCAGAGCGGGGCTGTAAAGAGAACAATTCAGTGAGCAGAGCGGGACTGTAAAGTGAGAGATTCAGTGAACAGAGCGGGACTGTAAAGTGAGAGATTCAGTGAACAAAGCGGGACTGTAAAGACAGAGATTCATTTAGCAGAGCGGGACTGTAAAGAGAGAGATTCAGTGAGCAGAGCGGGACTGTAAAGAGAGAGATTCAGTGAGCAGAGCGGGACTATAACGAGAGATTCAGTGAGCAGAGCGGGACTGTAAAGAGAGAGATTCAATGAGCAGAGCGGGACTATAACGAGAGATTCAGTGAGCAGAGCGGGACTGTAAAGAGAGAGATTCAGTGAGCAAAACGGGGATGTTAAGAGACAGATTCAATTAACAAAGCAGGACTGTTAATCGAGAGGTTCATTTAGCAGGGCAGTGCTTTAAAGAGAGAGATTCAGTGAGCAGAGCGGGTGTGTAAAGAAGAGATTCAGTGAGCAGAGCGGGACTGTAAGAGAGATTCAGTGAGCAGAGCTGGACTGTAAAGAGAGAGATTCAGTGAGCAGAGTGGGGCTGTAAGAGAGATTCAGTGAGCAGAGCGGGGCTGTAAGAGAGATTCAGTGAACAGAGCAGGACTGTAAGAGAGATTCAGTGAACAGAGCAGGACTGTAAGAGAGATTCAGTGAGCAGAGCTGGACTGTAAGAGAGATTCAGTGAACAGAGCAGGACTGTAAAGAGAGAGATTCAGTGAGCAGAGCGGGGCTGTAAAGAGAGAGATTCAGTGAGCAGAGCGGGGCTGTTAAGAGAGATTCAATTAACAGAGCAGGACTGTTAATCGAGAGATTCATTGAGCAGGGCAGTACTTTAAAGAGAGAGATTCAGTGAGCTGATCGGGACTTTAAAGAGAGAGATTCAGTTAGCAGAGCGGGGGTGTAACGAGAGAGATTCAGTGAGCAGAGCGTGCAGGTAAAGAGAGAGATTGAGTGAGCAGAAGGCAGTTGTGAAGAGAAAGATTCCGTGAGCAGAGCGGGGCTTTATAGAGAGAGGTTCACTGACAGAGCGGAGCTGTAAAGAGGCTGATTCAGTGAGCAGAGCTGGACTGTAAAGAGAGAGATTCAGGGAGCAGAGCGGGTGTAAAGAGAGAGATTCAGTGATAAGAGCGGGTGTAAAGAGAGAGATTCAGTGAGCAGAGTGGGGATGTTAAGGGACAGATTCAATTAACAAAGCAGTACTTTTAATCGAGAGGTTCATTTAGCAGGGCAGTATTTTAAAGAGAGAGATTCAGTGAGCAGAGCGGGACTGTAAAGAGAGAGATTCAGTGAGCAGAGCAGGACTGTTAATCGAGAGGTTAAATTAGCAGGGCAGTACTTTAAAGAGATTCAGTGAGCAGAGCGGGACTGTATATAGATTCTGTGAGCAGAGTGGGACGGTCAAGAGAGAGATTCAGTGAGCGGAGCATGATCTTAAAGAGAGAGATTCAGTGAGCAGAGCGGACTAAATAAAGAGAGAGATTGAGTGAGCAGAGCGGGGCTGTAAAGAGAGAAATTTAGTGAACAGATCAGTACTTTAAAGAGAGATTCAGTGAGCAGAGCGGGACTGTAAATAGATTCTGTGAGCAGAGCGGGGTTGTAAAGAGAAAGATTCAGTGAGAATAGTGGGGTGTACAGAGAGAGTCAATGAACAGAGCGGGTCATTAAAGACAGATTCAGTGAGGAGAGCGGGGCTGTAAAGAGACAGATTTAGTGAGCAGAACAGGATTTTAAATACTGAGATTTTGTGGGAATAGCGGGACTGTAAGGACAGAGATTGAGTGAGCAGAGCGGGACTGTTAATTGAGAGGTTCAGTTAGCAGCGCAGTACTTTAAAGAGAGAGATTCAGTGAGCAGAGCAGGACTGTAAAGAGAGAGATTCAGTGAGCAGAGCAGGGTGTAAGGAGAGAGATTCAGTGAGCAGAGCGGGGTTGTTAATCGAGAGGTTCAGCTAGCAGAGTGGGACTGTAAAGTCAGAGATTCAGTGAGCAAAGCGGGACGGTAAAGAAAGAGATTCAGTGAGCAGAGCGGGGCTGTTAAGAGACAGATTCAATTAACAGAGCAGGACTGTTAATCGAGAGGTTAATTTAGCAGGGCAGTACTTTAAAGAGAGAGATTCAGTGAGCAAAGCGGGACCATAAATTGAGAGGTTCAATTAGCAGAGCATGACTTTAAAGAGCGAGATTCAATGAGCAGAGCTGGACTGTAAATAGATTCTGTGAGCAGAGTGGGACAGTCAGGAGAGAGATTCAGTGAGCGTAGTGGGACTATAAAGAAAGACATTCAGTGAGCAGAGCGGGGCGGTAAAGAGAGTGATTCAGTGAGCAGAGCAGGGAAGTTAATTGAGAGATTCTGTGAGCTGAGGGCACTTGTAAAGAGAGAGATTCCGTGAGCAGAACTGGGCTTAATAGAGTGAGGTTCAGTGACAGAGCGGTGCTGTAAAGAGAGAGATTCAGTGAGCAGAGCGGGGGTGTAAAGAGAGAGATTTAGTAAACAGATCGGGACTTTATAGAGAGATTCACTGAGCAGAGCGGGACTGTAAAGAGAGAGATTCAGTGAGCAGAGTGGGGTTGTAAAGAGAGTGATTCAGTGATAAGAGCGGGACTGTAAAGAGAGAGATTCAGTGAGCAGAACGGGGATGTTAAGAGACAGATTCAATTGACAAAGCAGGACTGTTAATCGAGAGGTTCAGTTAGCAGGGCAGTGCTTTAAAGAGAAAGATTCAGTGAGCAGAGCGTGACTGTAAAGAGAGAGATTCAGTGAGCAGAGCGGGACTATAAAGAGAGAGATTCAGTGAGCAGAGCGGGACTTTAAAGAGAGAGATTCAGTGAGCAGAGCAGGGCTAAAAATAGACAAAGGTTAAGTGAACAGAGCAGGACTGTAAAGAGAGAGATTCAGTGAACAGATCTGGACTTTAAAGAGAGATTCAGTGAGCAGAGCGGGACTAAAAATAGAGAGAGGTTAAGTGAACAGAGCAGGACTTTAAAGAGAGATTCAGTGAGCAGTGCGGGGGTGTAAAGAGCGAGATTCAGTGAGCAGAGCGGGGCTGTAAAGAAAGAGATTCAGAGAGCAGAGCGGGACTTTAAATAGTTTCAGTGAGCAGAGCAGGACTGTAAAGTGAGAGATTCAGTGAACGGTGCAGGACCTTAAAGAGAGAGATTCCCTGAGCAGAGCGGGGCTGTATAGAGAGAGGTTCAGTGAGCAGAGCGGGACTGTAAAGAGAGAGATTCAGTGAGCAGAGCGGGTGTGTAACTAGAGAGATTCAGTGAGCTGAGGGTGGTTCTAAAAAGAAAGATTCAGTGAGCAGAGCGGGGCTGTAAAGATAGAGATTCAATGAACAGAGCGGGACATTAAAGAGAGAGATTCAGTGAGCAGAGTGGGACTGTAAAGAGGGAGATTCAGTGAGCAGAGCGTGGCTGTAAAGAAAGATTCAGTGAGCAGAGCGGGGCTGTAAAGATAGAGATTCAATGAACAGAGCGGAACATTAAAGAGAGAGATTCAGTGAGCAGAACAGGATTTTAAATACTGAGATTTTGTGAGCAGAGCGGGTCTATAAGGAGAGAAATTCAGAGAACAGATCGGGACTTTAAAGAGAGACAATTTGTTAGCAGAGCGGGGCTATAAAGAGAGCGGTTCAGTGAACAGAGCCGTACTTTAAAGGGAGACATTCAGTGAGCAGAACGGGACTGTTAAGAGAGAGATTCAGTGAGCAGAGCGTGGCTGTAAAGAGAGAGATTCAGTGAGCAGAGCGGGAGTGTAACGAGAGAGATTCAGTGAGCAGAGCGTGGAGGTAAAGAGAAGAGATTCAGTGAGCAGAGCTGGACTGTAAAGAGAGAGATTCAGTGAGCAGAGCGGGGGTGTAACGAGAGAGATTCAGTGAGCAGAGCGGGGCTGTAAAGAGAGAGATTCAGTGAACAGATCTGGACTTTAAAGAGAGATTCAGTGAATAGAGCGGGGCTGTAAAGAGAGAGATTCCGTGAGCAGAACTGGGCTTAATAGAGTGAGGTTCAGTGAGCAGAGCGGGGCTGTAAAGAGAGAGATTCAGTGAGCAGAGCGGGGTTGTCAAAAGAGAGATTCATTGAGCAGAGCGGGGGTGTAAAGAGAGAGATTTAGTGAACTGATCGGGACTTTATAGAGAGATTCACTGAGCAGTGCGGGGTTGTAAAGAGAGAGATTCAGTGAGCAGAACGGGGCTGTTAGGAGAGAGTTTCAGTGAGCAGAGCGGGGCTGTAAAAAGAGAGATTCAGTGAGCAGAACGGGGATGTTAAGAGTCAGATTCAATTGACAAAGCAGGACTGTTAATCGAGAGGTTCAGTTAGCAGGGCAGTGCTTTAAAGAGAAAGATTCAGTGAGCAGAGCGGGACTGTATAGAGCGAGAATCCCTGAGCAGAGCGGGACTGTAAAGAGAGAAATACAGTGAACAGATCGGGACTTTAAAGAGAGAGATTCAGTGAGCAGAGCGGGACTGGAAAGAGAGAGATTCAGTGAATAGAGTGGGACTGTAAAGAGAGAGATTTAGTGAACAGATCGGTACTTTAAAGAGAGATTCAGTGAGCAGAGCGGGACTGGAAAGAGAGAGATTCAGTGAATAGAGTGGGACTGTAAAGAGAGAGATTTAGTGAACAGATCGGTACTTTAAAGAGAGATTCAGTGAGCAGAGCGGGACTGGAAAGAGAGAGATTCAGTGAATAGAGTGGGACTGTAAAGAGAGAGATTTAGTGAACAGATCGGTACTTTAAAGAGAGATTCAGTGAGCAGAGCAGGACGGTAAAGAAAGAGATTCAGAGAGCAGAGCGGGACTTTAAATAGTTTCAGTGAGCAGAGCAGGACTGTAAAGTGAGAGATTCAGGGAACGGTGCAGGACCTTAAAGAGAGAGATTCCCTGAGCAGAGCAGGGCTGTATAGAGGGAGATTCAGTGAGCAGAGCGGGTGTGTAAAGAGAGAGTTTCAGTGAGCAGAGCGGGTGTGTAAAGAGAGAGATTCAGTGAGCTGAGGGTGGTTCTAAAAAGAAAGATTCAGTGAGCAGAGCGGGGCTGTAAAGATAGAGATTCAATGAACAGAGCGGGACATTAAAGAGAGAGATTCAGTGAGCAGAACAAGATTTTAAATACTGAGATAAAAACAAAGAAAACTGCGGATGCTGGAAATCCAAAACAAAAACAGAATTACCTGGAAAAACTCAGCAGGTCTGGCAGCATCGGCGGAGAAGAAAAGAGTTGACGTTTCGAGTCCTCATGACCCTTCGACAGAACTTGATTTCGAGTCCAAGAAAGAGTTGAAATATAAGCTGGTTTAAGGTGTGTGTGTGGGGCGGAGAGATAGAGAGAGACAGAGGTGCTTGTGTAGACAAACAAGCAGTGATAGAAGCAGATCATCAAAAGATGTTAGCGACAATGGTACAAAAGAACACAAAGGTGTTAAAGTTAAAGTTGGTGATATTATCTAAACGAATGTGCTAATTAAGAATGGATGGTAGGGCACTCAAGGTACAGCTCTAGTGGGGGTGGAGGGAGCATAAAAGATTTTAAAATATTTAAAAATAATGGAAATAGGTGGGAAAAGAAAAATCTATAAAATTTATAGGGAAAAAAAGGGGAAAAAAGGGGGAAACAGAAAGGGGGTGGGGATGGGGGAGGGAGCTCACGACCTAAAGTTGTTGAATTCAGTATTCAGACCGGAAGGCTGTAAGGTGCCTAGTTTGCCCCAACGCAAACTGGAGGAACAACACCTCATCTTCCGACTAGGCACCTTACAGCCTTCCGGTCTGAATATTGAATTCAATAACTTTAGGTCGTGAGCTCACTCCCCCATCCCCCCCCCCCCCCCCCCCCCCCCCCCACACAAACACCTTAAACCAGCTAATATTTCAACTCTTTCTTGGACTCGAAATCAAGTTCTGTGGAAGGGTCATGAGGACTCGAAACGTCAACACTTTTCTTCTCCGCTGATGCTGCCAGACCTGCTGAGTTTTTCCAGGTAATTCTGTTTTTGTTTTAAATACTGAGATTTTGTGAGCAGAGCGGGTCTATAAGGAGAGAAATTCAGAGAACAGATCGGGACTTTAAAGAGTGAAATTCAGTTAGCAGAGCGGGACTGTAAAGAGATACATTCAGATAGTAGAGCGAGGCTATAAAGAGAGAGGTTCAGTGAACAGAGCCGTATTTTAAAGGGAGAGATTCAGTGAGCAGAACGGGACTGCAAAGAGACAGCTTCAGTGAGCAGAGCGGGACTGTGAAGTGAGAGATTCAGTGAGCAGAACGGGACTGTTAAGAGCGATTCAATGAACAGAGCAGAACTGTTAATCGAGAGGTTCAGTTAGCAGGGCAGTACTTTAAAGAGAGAGATTCAGTGAGCAGAGCGGGGCTGTAAAGATAGAGATTCAATGAACAGAGCGGGACATTAAAGAGAGATTCAGTGAGCAGAACAGGATTTTAAATACTGAGATTTTGTGAGCAGAGCGGGTCTATAAGGAGAGAAATGCAGAGAACAGATCGGGACTTTAAAGAGAGACAATCTGTTAGCAGAGCGGGGCTATAAAGAGAGCGGTTCAGTGAACAGAGACGTACTTGAAAGGGAGACATTCAGTGAGAAGAACGGGACTGTAAAGAGAGAGATTCAGTGAGCAGAGCGGGACTGGAAAGAGAGAGATTCAGTGAATAGAGCGAGGCTGTAAAGAGAGAGATTTAGTGAACAGATTGGTACTTTAAAGAGAGATTCAGTGAGCAGAGCAGGACGGTAAAGAAAGAGATTCAGAGAGCAGAGCAGGACTGTAAAGAGAGAGATTCAGTGAGCAGAGCGGGACTGTAAAGAGAGAGATTCAGTGAGCAGAGCGGGGTTGTAAATAGAGAGATTCAGTGAGCAGAGCGGGACTTTAAAGAGAGAGAGATTCAGTGAACAGATCTGGACTTTAAAGAGAGATTCAGTGAGCAGAGCGGGACTGGAAAGAGAGAGATTCAGTGAGCAGAGCGGGACTGTAAAGAGAGAGATTTAGTGAATAGATCGGTAATTTAAAGAGAGATTCAGTGAGCAGAGCGGGACGGTAAAGAAAGAGATTCAGAGAGCAGAGCAGAACTTTAAAGAGAGAGATTCAGTGAGCAGAGCGGGGCTGTAAAGACAGAGATTCAATTAACAGATCAGGACTGTTAATCGAGAGGTTAATTTAGCAGGGCAGTACTTTAAAGAGAGAGATTCAGTGAGCAGAGCGGGGGTGTAAAGAGAGAGATTCAGTGAGCAGAGCGGGGGTGTAAAGAGAGAGATTCAGTGAGCAGAGCGGGGGTGTAAAGAGAAAGATTCAGTGAGCAGAGCGGGGGTGTAAAGAGAGAGATTCAATTAGCAGAGCTGGGTTGTTAATTGAGAGTTTCAGCTAGCAGAGCGGGACGGTAAAGAAAGAGATTCAGTGAGCAGAGCAGGGCTGTTAAGAGAGAGATTCAATTAACAGATCAGGACTGTTAATCGTGAGGTTAAGTTAGCAGGGCAGTACTTTAAAGAGAGATTCAGTGTGTAGAGCGGGATGTCAATCGAGAGGTTCAGTTAGCAGAGCATGACTTTAAAGAGCGAGATTCAATGAGCAGAGCTGGACTGTAAATAGATTCTGTGAGCAGAGTGGGACAGTCAGGAGAGAGATTCAGTGAGCGTAGTGGGACTATAAAGAAAGACATTCAGTGAGCAGAGTGGGGCGGTAAAGAGAGTGATTCAGTGAGCAGAGCAGGGAAGTTAATTGAGAGATTCTGTGAGCTGAGGGCACTTGTAAAGAGAGAGATTCCGTGAGCAGAGCTGGGCTTAATAGACTGAGGTTCAGTGACAGAGCGGGGCTGTAAAGAGAGAGATTCAGTGAGCAGAGAGGGGTTGTCAAAAGAGAGATTCATTGAGCAGAGCGGGGGTGTAAAGAGAGTGATTCAGTGATAAGAGCGGGACTGTAAAGAGAGAGATTCAGTGAGCAGAGGGGAGCTGGAAAGAGACAGATTCAATTGACAAAGCAGGACTGTTAATTGAGAGGTTCAGTTAGCAGGGCAGTGCTTTAAAGAGAAAGATTCAGTGAGCAGAGCGTGACTGTAAAGAGAGAGATTCAGTGAGCAGAGCAGGACTTTAAAGAGAGAGATTCAGTGAGCAGAGCGGGGCTGTAAAGGGAGAGATTTAGTGAACAGATTGGTACTTTAAACAGAGATTCAGTGAGCAGAGCAGGACGGTAAAGAAAGAGATTCAGAGAGCAGAGCGGGACTTTAAATAGTTTCAGTGAGCAGAGCAGGACTGTAAAGTGAGAGATTCAGTGAACGGTGCAGGACCTTAAAGAGAGAGATTCCCTGAGCAGAGCTGGGCTTAATAGAGTGAGGTTCAGTGACAGTGCGGGACTGGAAAGAGAGAGATTCAGTGAGCAGAGCGGGTGTGTAAAGAGAGAGATTCAGTGAGCTGAGGGTGGTTCTAAAAAGAAAGATTCAGTGAGCAGAGCGGGGCTGTAAAGATAGAGATTCAATGAACAGAGCGGGACATTAAAGAGAGAGATTCAGTGAGCAGAACAGGATTTTAAATACTGAGATTTTGTGAGCAGAGCGGGTCTATAAGGAGAGAAATTCAGAGAACAGATCGGGACTTTAAAGAGAGACAATCTGTTAGCAGAGCGGGGCTATAAAGAGAGCGGTTCAGTGAACAGAGACGTACTTGAAAGAGAGACATTCAGTGAGCAGAACGGGACTGTAAAGAGAGAGATTCAGTGAGCAGCACAGGATTGTAAAGAGGGAGATTCAGAGAGCAGAGCGTGGAGGTAAAGAGAGAGATTGAGTGAACAGAGCGGGTGTAAAGAGAGAGATTCAGTGAGCAGAGCGGGGCTGTAAAGAGACAGATTCAGTGAGCAGAGCGGGGTTGTAAAAAGAGAGATTCAGTGAGCAGAGCGGGGCTGTAAAGAGAGAGATTCAGTGAGCAGAGCAGGGGTGCAAAGACAGAGATTTAGTGAACAGATCAGGATTTTAAAAAGAGATTCAGTGAGCAGACCGGGGGTGTAAAGAGAGAGATTCAGTGAGAAGAACGGGACTTTAAAGAGAGAGATTCAGTGAGCAGAGCGGGTGTAACGAGAGAGATTCATTGAGCAGAGTGGGGGTGTAACGAGAGAGATTCAGTGAGCAGAGCAGGGCTGTAAAGACAGAGATTCAATTAACAGAGCAGGACTGTTAATCGAGAGGTTAATTTAGCAGGACAGTACTTTAAAGAGAGAGATTCAGTGAGCAGAGCGGGGTGTAAAGAGAGAGATTCAGTGAGCAGAGCGGGGGTGTAAAGAGAGAGATTCAGTGAGCAGAGCGGGGGTGTAAAGAGAAAGATTCAGTGAGCAGAGCGGGGGTGCAAAGAGAGAGATTCAGTGAGCAGAGCGGGGCTGTAAAGAGAGTGATTCAGTTAGCAGAGCTGGACTGTTAATCGTGAGGTTAAGTTAGCAGGGCAGTACTTTAAAGAGAGATTCAGTGTGTAGAGTGGGATGTCAATCGAGAGGTTCAGTTAGCAGAGCATGACTTTAAAGAGCGAGATTCAATGAGCAGAGCTGGACTGTAAATAGATTCTGTGAGCAGAGTGGGACAGTCAGGAGAGAGATTCAGTGAGCGTAGTGGGACTATAAAGAAAGACATTCAGTGAGCAGAGCGGGGCGGTAAAGAGAGTGATTCAGTGAGCAGAGCAGGGAAGTTAATTGAGAGATTCTGTGAGCTGAGGGCACTTGTAAAGAGAGAGATTCCGTGAGCAGAACTGGGCTTAATAGAGTGAGGTTCAGTGACAGAGCGGGGCTGTAAAGAGAGAGATTCAGTGAGCAGAGCGGGGTTGTCAAAAGAGAGATTCATTGAGCAGAGCGGGGGTGTAAAGAGAGAGATTTAGTGAACAGATCGGGACTGTATAGAGAGATTCACTGAGCAGAGCGGGACTGTAAAGAGAGAAATTCAGTGAACATCTCGGGACTTTAAAGAGAGAGATTCAGTTAGCAGAGCGGGGCTAAAAATAGAGAGAGGTTAAGTGAACAGAGCGGGACTGTAAAGAGAGAGTTTCAGTGAGCAGAGCAGGACTTTAAAGAGGGAGATTCAGTGAATAGAGCGGGACTGGAAAGAGAGAGATTCAGTGAGCAGAGCGGGTGTGTAAAGAGAGAGATTCAGTGAGCAGAGCGGGTGTGTAAAGAGAGAGATTCAGTGAGCAGAGCGGGTGTGTAAAGAGAGTGATTCAGTGAGCTGAGGGTGGTTCTAAAAAGAAAGATTCAGTGAGCAGAGCGGGGCTGTAAAGATAGAGATTCAATGAACAGAGCGGGACATTAAAGAGAGAGATTCAGTGAGCAGAACAGGATTTTAAATACTGAGATTTTGTGAGCAGAGCGGGTGTATAAGGAGAGAAATTCAGAGAACAGATCGGGACTTTAAGGAGAGACAATCTGTTAGCAGAGCGGGGCTATAAAGAGAGCGGTTCAGTGAACAGAGACGTACTTGAAAGGGAGACATTCAGTGAGCAGAATGGGACTGTAAAGAGAGAGATTCAGTGAGCAGAGCGGGGGTGTAATGAGAGAGATTCAGTGAGCAGAGCAGGGGTGTAATGAGAGAGATTCAGTGAGCAGAGCGGGGCTTTATAGAGAGAGGTTCACTGACAGAGCGGAGCTGTAAAGAGGCAGATTCAGTAAGCAGAGCGGGGGTGTAAAGAGCGAGATTCAGTGAGCAGAGCGGGGGTGTAAAGAGAGAGATTCAGTGAGCAGAGCGGGACTGTAAAGAGAGAGATTCAGTGAGCAGAGCGGGACTTTAAAGAGAGATTCAGTGAGCAGAGCGGGACTTTAAAGAGAGAGAGATTCAGTGAACAAATCTGGACTTTAAAGAGAGATTCAGAGAGCAGAGCGGGACAGGAAAGAGAGAGATTCAGTGAATAGAGCGGGATGGTAAAGAAAGAGATTCAGAGAGCAGAGCGGGACTGTAAAGAGAGAGATTCAGTGAGCAGAGCGGGGTTGTTAAGAGACAGATTCAATTAACAAAGCCGGACTGTTAATCGAGAGGTTAATTTAGCAGGGCAGTACTTTAAAGAGAGAGATTCAGTGAGCAGAGCGGGTGTGTAAAGAGAGAGATTCACTGAGCAGAGCGGGGGTGTAAAGAGAGAGATTCAGTGAGCAGAGCGGGGGTGTAAAGAGAAAGATTCAGTGAGCAGAGCGGGGTGTAAAGAGATAGATTCAATTAGCAGAGCTGGGTTGTTAATTGAGAGTTTCAGCTAGCAGAGCGGGACGGTAAAGAGAGAGAATCAGTGAGCAGAGCGGGATGGTAAAGAAAGAGATTCAGTGAGCAGAGCGGGACGGTAAAGAGAGAGAATCAGTGAGCAGAGCGGGATGGTAAAGAAAGAGATTCAGTGAGCAGAGCAGGGCTGTTAAGAGAGAGATTCAATTAACAGATCAGGACTGTTAATCGTGAGGTTAAGTTAGCAGGGCAGTACTTTAAAGAGAGATTCAGTGTGTAGAGCGGGATGTCAATCGAGAGGTTCAGTTAGCAGAGCATGACTTTAAAGAGCGAGATTCAATGAGCAGAGCTGGACTGTAAATAGATTCTGTGAGCAGAGTGGGACAGTCAGGAGAGAGATTCAGTGAGCGTAGTGGGACTATAAAGAAAGACATTCAGTGAGCAGAGCGGGGCGGTAAAGAGAGTGATTCAGTGAGCAGAGCAGGGAAGTTAATTGAGAGATTCTGTGAGCTGAGGGCACTTGTAAAGAGAGAGATTCCGTGAGCAGAGCTGGGCTTAATAGAGTGAGGTTCAGTGACAGAGCGGGGCTGTAAGGAGAGAGATTCAGTGAGCAGAGAGGGGTTGTCAAAAGAGAGATTCATTGAGCAGAGCGGGGGTGTAAAGAGAGAGATTCAGTGATAAGAGCGGGACTGTAAAGAGAGAGATTCAGTGAGCAGAGCGGAACTGGAAAGAGAGAGATTCAGTGAGCAGAACGGGGGTGTAAAGAGAGAGATTCAGTGAACAGATCGGGACTTTACAGAGAGATTCACTGAGCAGAGCGGGACTGTAAAGAGAGAGATTCAGTGAGCAGAGCGGGGTTGTAAAGAGAGAGATTCAGTTAGAAGAGCTGGACTGTTAATCGAGAGGTTCAGTTAGCAGGGCAGTACTTTAAAGGGAAAGATTCAGTGAGCAGAGCGGGACTGTAAAGCGAGAAATTCAGTGAACAGCGCGGGACTTTAAAGAGAGATTCAGTTAGCAGAGTGGGGCTAAAAATAGAGAGAGGTTAAGTGAACAGAGCAGTACTGTAAAGAGAGAGTTTCAGTGAACAGAACGGGACTGTAAAGAGAGAGATTCAGTGAACAGATCGGTACTTTAAAGAGAAAGGTTCAGTGAATAGAGCGGAACTGGAAAGAGAGAGATTCAGTGAATAGAGCGGGGCTGTAAAGAGAGAGATTTAGTGAACAGATTGGTACTTGAAAGAGAGATTCAGTGAGCAGAGCAGGACGGTAAAGAAAGAGATTCAGAGAGCAGAGCGGGACTTTAAATAGTTTCAGTGAGCAGAGCAGGACTGTAAAGTGTGAGATTCAGTGAACGGTGCAGGACCTTAAAGAGAGAGATTCCCTGAGCAGAGCAGGGCTGTATAGAGAGAGGTTCAGTGACAGTGCGGGACTGGAAAGAGAGAGATTCAGTGAGCAGAGCGGGTGTGTAAAGAGACAGATTCAGTGAGCTGAGGGTGGTTCTAAAAAGAAAGATTCAGTGAGCAGAGCAGGGCTGTAAAGATAGAGATTCAATGAACAGAGCGGGACATTAAAGAGAGAGATTCAGTGAGCAGAACAGGATTTTAAATACTGAGATTTTGTGAGCAGAGCGAGTCTATAAGGAGAGAAATTCAGAGAACAGATCGGGACTTTAAAGAGAGACAATCTGTTAGCAGAGCGGGGCTATAAAGAGAGCGGTTCAGTGAACAGAGACGTACTTGAAAGGGAGACATTCAGTGAGAAGAACGGGACTGTAAAGAGAGAGATTCAGTGAGCAGCACAGGACTGTAAAGAGGGAGATTCAGGGAGCAGAGCGGGTGTAAAGAGGGAGATTCAGTGAGCAGAGCGGGGGTGTAATGAGAGAGATTCAGTGAGCAGAGCGGGGCTTTATAGAGAGAGGTTCACTGACAGAGCGGAGCTGTATAGAGGCAGATTCAGTGAGCAGAGCAGGGGTGTAAAGAGCGAGATTCAGTGAGCAGAGCGGGGCTGTAAAGAGAGAGATTCAGTGAGCAGAGCGGGGCTGTAAAGAGAGAGATTCAGTGAGCAGAGCGGGACTGGAAAGAGAGAGATTCAGTGAGCAGAACGGGACTGTAAAGAGAGAGATTCAGTGAGCAGAGCAGGGGTGCAAAGACAGAGATTTAGTGAACAGATCAGGACTTTAAAAAGAGATTCAGTGAGCAGACCGGGGGTATAAAGAGAGTGATTCAGTGAGAAGAACGGGACTGTAAAGAGAGAGATTCAGTGAGCAGAGCGGGACTGTAAAGAGAGAGATTCAGAGAGCAGAGCGGGGCTGTAAAGTGAGAGATTCAGTGAGCAGAGCGGGGCTGTAAAGTGAGAGATTCAGTGAGCAGAGCGGGACTTTAAAGACAGAGATTCAGTGAATAGAACGGGACTGTAAAGAGAGAGATTTAGTGAACAGATCGGTACTTTAAAGAGAGATTCAGTGAGCAGAGCGGGGCTTTATAGAGAGAGGTTCACTGACAGAGCGGAGCTGTATAGAGGCAGATTCAGTGAGCAGAGCGGGGGTGTAAAGAGCGAGATTCAGTGAGCAGAGCGGGGCTGTAAAGAGAGAGATTCAGTGAGCAGAGCGGGACTGTAAAGAGAGAGATTCAATTAACAGAGCAGGACTGTTAATCGAGAGGTTAATTTAGCAGGGCAGTACTTTAAAGAGAGAGATTCAGTGAGCAGAGCGGGACTGTAAAGAGAGAGATTCAGTGAGCAGAGCGGGGCTGTTAAGAGAGAGATTCAATTAACAGATCAGGACTGTTAATCGTGAGGTTAAGTTAGCAGGGCAGTACTTTAAAGAGAGATTCAGTGTGTAGAGCGGGATGTCAATCGAGAGGTTCAGTTAGCAGAGCATGACTTTAAAGAGCGAGATTCAATGAGCAGAGCTGGACTGTAAATAGATTCTGTGAGCAGAGTGGGACAGTCAGGAGAGAGATTCAGTGAGCGTAGTGGGACTATAAAGAAAGACATTCAGTGAGCAGAGCGGGGCGGTAAAGAGAGTGACTCAGTGAGCAGAGCAGGGAAGTGAATTGAGAGATTCTGTGAGCTGAGGGCACTTGTAAAGAGAGAGATTCCGTGAGCAGAACTGGGCTTAATAGAGTGAGGTTCAGTGACAGAGCGGGGCTGTAAAGAGAGAGATTCAGTGAGCAGAGCGGGACTTTAAATAGTTTCAGTGAGCAGAGCAGGACTGTAAAGAAAGAGATTCAGTGAACAGTGCAGGACCTTAAAGAGAGAGATTCCCTGAGCAGAGCAGGGCTGTATAGAGAGAGGTTCAGTGACAGTGCGGGACTGGAAAGAGAGAGATTCAGTGAGCAGAGCGGGACATTAAAGAGAGAGATTCAGTGAGCTGAGGGTGGTTCTAAAAAGAAAGATTCAGTGAGCAGAGCGGGGCTGTAAAGATAGAGATTCAATGAACAGAGCGGGACATTAAAGAGAGAGATTCAGTGAGCAGAACAGGATTTTAAATACTGAGATTTTGTGAGCAGAGCGGGTCTATAAGGAGAGAAATGCAGAGAACAGATCGGGACTTTAAAGAGAGACAATCTGTTAGCAGAGCGGGGCTATAAAGAGAGCGGTTCAGTGAACAGAGACGTACTTGAAAGGGAGACATTCAGTGATAAGAGCGGGACTGTAAAGAGAGAGATTCAGTGAGCAGAACGGGGTTGTAAAGAGAGAGATTCAGTGAGCAGAGCGGCTGTAAAGAGAGAGATTCAGTGAGCAGAGCCGGGTTAAAAAAAGAGAGAGGTTCAGTGAACAATGCAGGACTGTAAAGAGAGAGATTCAGTGAGCAGAGCAGGGGTGCAAAGACAGAGATTTAGTGAACAGATCAGGACTTTAAAAAGAGATTCAGTGAGCAGACCGGGGGTATAAAGAGAGTGAATCAGTGAGAAGAACGGGACTGTAAAGTGAGAGATTCAGTGAGCAGAGCAGGGGTGCAAAGACAGAGATTTAGTGAACAGATCAGGATTTTAAAAAGAGATTCAGTGAGCAGACCGGGGGTGTAAAGAGAGAGATTCAGTGAGCAGAGCGGGTGTAACGAGAGAGATTCAGTGAGCAGAGCGGGGTTAAAAAAAGAGAGAGGTTCAGTGAACAATGCAGGGTTGTAAAGAGAGAGATTCAGTGAGAAGAACGGGACTGTAAAGAGAGAGATTCAGTGAGAAGAGCGGGACTTTAAAGAGAGATTCAGTGAGCAGAGCGGGGATGTTAAGAGACAGATTCAATTAACAGAGCAGGACTGTTAATCGAGAGGTTAATTTAGCAGGGCAGTACTTTAAAGAGAGAGATTCAGTGAGCAGAGCGGGGGTGTAAAGAGAGAGATTCAGTGAGCAGAGCGGGACTGTAAAGAGAGAGATTCAGTGAGCAAAGCATGACTTTAAAGAGCGAGATTCAATGAGCAGAGCTGGACTGTAAATAGATTCTGTGAGCAGAGTGGGACAGTCTGGAGAGAGATTCAGTGAGCGTAGTGGGACTATAAAGAAAGACATTCAGTGAGCAGAGCGGGGCGGTAAAGAAAGAGATTCAGTGAGCAGAGCGGGGCTGTTAAGAGAGAGATTCAATTAACAGATCAGGACTGTTAATCATGAGGTTAAGTTAGCAGGGCAGTACTTTAAAGAGAGATTCAGTGTGTAGAGCGGGATGTCAATCGAGAGGTTCAGTTAGCAGAGCATGACTTTAAAGAGCGAGATTCAATGAGCAGAGCTGGACTGTAAATAGATTCTGTGAGCAGAGTGGGACAGTCAGGAGAGAGATTCAGTGAGCGTAGTGGGACTATAAAGAAAGACATTCAGTGAGCAGAGCGGGGCGGTAAAGAGAGTGATTCAGTGAGCAGAGCAGGGAAGTTAATTGAGAGATTCTGTGAGCTGAGGGCACTTGTAAATAGAGAGATTCCGTGAGCAGAACTGGGCTTAATAGAGTGAGGTTCAGTGACAGAGCGGGGCTGTAAAGAGAGAGATTCAGTGAGCAGAGCGGGGGTGTCAAAAGAGAGATTCATTGAGCAGAGCGGGGTTGTCAAAAGAGAGATTCAGTGAACAGAGCGGGGCTGGAAAGAGAGAGATTCAGTGAGCAGAACGGGGATGTTAAGAGACAGATCAATTGACAAAGCAGGACTGTTAATCGAGAGGTTCAGTTAGCAGGGCAGTGCTTTAAAGGGAAAGATTCAGTGAGCAGAGCGTGACTGTAAAGAGAGAAATTCAGTGAGCAGAGCGGGGCTAAAAATAGAGAGAGGTTCAGTGAGCAGAGCGGGTGTGTAAAGACAGAGATTCAGTGAGCTGAGGGTGGTTCTAAAAAGAAAGATTCAGTGAGCAGAGCGGGGCTGTAAAGACAGAGATTCAATGAACAGAGCGGGACATTAAAGAGAGAGATTCAGTGAGCAGAACAGGATTTTAAATACTGAGATTTTGTGAGCAGAACGGGACTGTAAAGAGAGAGATTCAGTGAGCAGCACAGGATTGTAAAAAGAGAGATTCAGTGAGCAGAGCAGGGGTGCAAAGACAGAGATTTAGTGAACAGATCAGGACTTTAAAAAGAGATTCAGTGAGCAGACCGGGGGTATAAAGAGAGTGATTCAGTGAGAAGAACAGGACTGTAAAGAGAGAGATTTAGTGAACAGATCGGTACTTTAAAGAGAGAGATTCAGTGAGCAGAGCGGGACGGTAAAGAAAGAGATTCAGTGAGCAGAGCGGGGCTGTTAAGAGAGAGATTCAATTAACAGATCAGGACTGTTAATCGTGAGGTTAAGTTAGCAGGGCAGTACTTTAAAGAGAGATTCAGTGTGTAGAGCGGGATGTCAATCGAGAGGTTCAGTTAGCAGAGCATGACTTTAAAGAGCGAGATTCAATGAGCAGAGCTGGACTGTAAATAGATTCTGTGAGCAGAGTGGGACAGTCAGGAGAGAGATTCAGTGAGCGTAGTGGGACTATAAAGAAAGACATTCAGTGAGCAGAGCGGGGCGGTAAAGAGAGTGACTCAGTGAGCAGAGCAGGGAAGTGAATTGAGAGATTCTGTGAGCTGAGGGCACTTGTAAAGAGAGAGATTCCGTGAGCAGAACTGGGCTTAATAGAGTGAGGTTCAGTGACAGAGCGGGGCTGTAAAGAAAGAGATTCAGAGAGCAGAGCGGGACTTTAAATAGTTTCAGTGAGCAGAGCGGGACTGTAAAGAAAGAGATTCAGTGAACAGTGCAGGACCTTAAAGAGAGAGATTCCCTGAGCAGAGCAGGGCTGTATAGAGAGAGGTTCAGTGACAGTGCGGGACTGGAAAGAGAGAGATTCAGTGAGCAGAGCGGGACATTAAAGAGAGAGATTCAGTGAGCTGAGGGTGGTTCTAAAAAGAAAGATTCAGTGAGCAGAGCGGGGCTGTAAAGATAGAGATTCAATGAACAGAGCGGGACATTAAAGAGAGAGATTCAGTGAGCAGAACAGGATTTTAAATACTGAGATTTTGTGAGCAGAGCGGGTCTATAAGGAGAGAAATGCAGAGAACAGATCGGGACTTTAAAGAGAGACAATCTGTTAGCAGAGCGGGGCTATAAAGAGAGCGGTTCAGTGAACAGAGACGTACTTGAAAGGGAGACATTCAGTGATAAGAGCGGGACTGTAAAGAGAGAGATTAAGTGAGCAGAACGGGGTTGTAAAGAGAGAGATTCAGTGAGCAGAGCGGGGCTGTAAAGAGAGAGATTCAGTGAGCAGAGCGGCTGTAAAGAGAGAGATTCAGTGAGCAGAGCCGGGTTAAAAAAAGAGAGAGGTTCAGTGAACAATGCAGGACTGTAAAGAGAGAGATTCAGTGAGCAGAGCAGGGGTGCAAAGACAGAGATTTAGTGAACAGATCTGGATTTTAAAAAGAGATTCAGTGAGCAGACCGGGGGTGTAAAGAGAGAGATTCAGTGAGCAGAGCGGGTGTAACGAGAGAGATTCAGTGAGCAGAGCGGGGTTAAAAAAAGAGAGAGGTTCAGTGAACAATGCAGGGTTGTAAAGAGAGAGATTCAGTGAGAAGAACGGGACTGTAAAGAGAGAGATTCAGTGAGAAGAGCGGGACTTTAAAGAGAGATTCAGTGAGCAGAGCGGGGATGTTAAGAGACAGATTCAATTAACAGAGCAGGACTGTTAATCGAGAGGTTAATTTAGCAGGGCAGTACTTTAAAGAGAGAGATTCAGTGAGCAGAGCGGGGGTGTAAAGAGAGAGATTCAGTGAGCAGAGCGGGACCGTAAAGAGAGAGATTCAGTGAGCAAAGCATGACTTTAAAGAGCGAGATTCAATGAGCAGAGCTGGACTGTAAATAGATTCTGTGAGCAGAGTGGGACAGTCTGGAGAGAGATTCAGTGAGCGTAGTGGGACTATAAAGAAAGAGATTCAGTGAGCAGAGCGGGGCTGTTAAGAGAGAGATTCAATTAACAGATCAGGACTGTTAATCATGAGGTTAAGTTAGCAGGGCAGTACTTTAAAGAGAGATTCAGTGTGTAGAGCGGGATGTCAATCGAGAGGTTCAGTTAGCAGAGCATGACTTTAAAGAGCGAGATTCAATGAGCAGAGCTGGACTGTAAATAGATTCTGTGAGCAGAGTGGGACAGTCAGGAGAGAGATTCAGTGAGCGTAGTGGGACTATAAAGAAAGACATTCAGTGAGCAGAGCGGGGCGGTAAAGAGAGTGATTCAGTGAGCAGAGCAGGGAAGTTAATTGAGAGATTCTGTGAGCTGAGGGCACTTGTAAATAGAGAGATTCCGTGAGCAGAACTGGGCTTAATAGAGTGAGGTTCAGTGACAGAGCGGGGCTGTAAAGAGAGAGATTCAGTGAGCAGAGCGGGGGTGTCAAAAGAGAGATTCATTGAGCAGAGCGGGGTTGTCAAAAGAGAGATTCAGTGAACAGAGCGGGGCTGGAAAGAGAGAGATTCAGTGAGCAGAACGGGGATGTTAAGAGACAGATCAATTGACAAAGCAGGACTGTTAATCGAGAGGTTCAGTTAGCAGGGCAGTGCTTTAAAGGGAAAGATTCAGTGAGCAGAGCGTGACTGTAAAGAGAGAAATTCAGTGAGCAGAGCGGGGCTAAAAATAGAGAGAGGTTCAGTGAGCAGAGCGGGTGTGTAAAGACAGAGATTCAGTGAGCTGAGGGTGGTTCTAAAAAGAAAGATTCAGTGAGCAGAGCGGGGCTGTAAAGACAGAGATTCAATGAACAGAGCGGGACATTAAAGAGAGAGATTCAGTGAGCAGAACAGGATTTTAAATACTGAGATTTTGTGAGCAGAACGGGACTGTAAAGAGAGAGATTCAGTGAGCAGCACAGGATTGTAAAAAGAGAGATTCAGTGAGCAGAGCAGGGGTGCAAAGACAGAGATTTAGTGAACAGATCAGGACTTTAAAAAGAGATTCAGTGAGCAGACCGGGGGTATAAAGAGAGTGATTCAGTGAGAAGAACAGGACTGTAAAGAGAGAGATTTAGTGAACAGATCGGTACTTTAAAGAGAGATTCAGTGAACAGAGCAGGACTGTTAATCGAGAGGTTAATTTAGCAGGGCAGTACTTTAAAGAGAGAGATTCAGTGAGCAGAGCGGGACTGTTAAGAGAGAGATTCAATTAACAGATCAGGACTGTTAATCGAGAGGTTAAGTTAGCAGGGCAGTACTTTAAAGAGAGAGATTCAGTGCGCAGAGCGGGATGTCAATCGAGAGGTTCAGTTAGCAGAGCATGACTTTAAAGAGCGAGATTCAATGAGCAGAGCTGGACTGTAAATAGATTCTGTGAGCAGAGTGGGACAGTCAGGAGAGAGATTCAGTGAGCGTAGTGGGACTATAAAGAAAGACATTCAGTGAGCAGAGCGGGGCGGTAAAGACAGTGATTCAGTGAGCAGAGCAGGGAAGTTAATTGAGAGATTCTGTGAGCTGAGGGCACTTGTAAAGAGAGAGATTCCGTGAGCAGAGCTGGGCTTAATACAGTGAGGTTCAGTGACAGAGCGGGGCTGTAAAGAGAGAAATTCAGTGAACAGAGCGGGACTTTAAAGAGAGAGATTCAGTTAGCAGAGCGGGACTGTAAAGAGAGAGATTCAGTGAGCAGAGCGAGGCTGTAAAGAGAGAGATTCAGTGAACAGATCGGTACTTTAAAGAGAGATTCAGTGAGCAGAGCAGGACGGTAAAGAGAGAGATTCAGTGAGCAGAGCGGGGCTGTAAAGAAAGAGATTCAGAGAGCAGAGCGGGACTTTAAATAGTTTCAGTGAGCAGAGCAGGACTGTAAAGTGAGAGATTCAGTGAACGGTGCTGGACCTTAAAGAGAGAGATTCCCTGAGCAGAGCAGGGCTGTATAGAGAGAGGTTCAGTGACAGTGCGGGACTGGAAAGAGAGAGATTCAGTGAGCAAAGCGGGTGTGTAAAGAAAGAGATTCAGTGAATAGAGCGGGTGTGTAAAGAGAGATTCAGTGAGCTGAGGGTGGTTCTAAAAAGAAAGATTCAGTGAGCAGAGCGGGGCTGTAAAGATAGAGATTCAATGAACAGAGCGGGACATTAAAGAGAGATTCAGTGAGCAGAACAGGATTTTAAATACTGAGATTTTGTGAGCAGAGCGGGTCTATAAGGAGAGAAATTCAGAGAACAGATCGGGACTTTAAAGAGAGACAATCTGTTAGCAGAGCGGGGCTATAAAGAGAGCGGTTCAGTGAACAGAGACGTACTTGAAAGGGAGAGATTCAGTGAGAAGAACGGGACTGTAAAGAGAGAGATTCAGTGAGCAGAGCAGGAATTTAAAGAGAGAGATTCAGTGAGCAGAGCAGGGGTGCAAAGACAGAGATTTAGTGAACAGATCAGGACTTTAAAAAGAGATTCAGTGAGCAGACCGGGGGTGTAGAGAGAGAGATTCAGTGAGAAGAACGGGACTGCAAAGAGAGAGATTCAGTGAGCAGAGCGGGGCTGTAAAGACAGAGATTCAATTAACAGAGCAGGACTGTTAATCGAGAGGTTAATTTAGCAGGGCAGTACTTTAAAGAGAGAGATTCAGCTAGCAGAGCGGGATGGTAAAGAAAGAGATTCAGTGAGCAGAGCGGGACTGTTAAGAGAGAGATTCAATTAACAGAGCAGGACTGTTAATCATGAGGTTAAGTTAGCAGGGCAGTACTTTAAAGAGAGATTCAGTGTGTAGAGCGGGATGTCAATCGAGAGGTTCAGTTAGCAGAGCATGACTTTAAAGAGCGAGATTCAATGAGCAGAGCTGGACTGTAAATAGATTCTGTGAGCAGAGTGGGACAGTCAGGAGAGAGATTCAGTGAGCGTAGTGGGACTATAAAGAAAGACATTCAGTGAGCAGAGCGGGGCGGTAAAGAGAGTGATTCAGTGAGCAGAGCAGGGAAGTTAATTGAGAGATTCTGTGAGCTGAGGGCACTTGTAAAGAGAGAGATTCCGTGAGCAGAGCGGGGTTGTAAAGAGAGAGATTCAGTGAGCAGAGCGGGGCTGTAAAGAGAGAAATTCAGTGAACAGATCGGGACTTTAAAGAGAGAGATTCAGTTAGCAGAGCGGGGCTAAAAATAGAGAGAGGTTAAGTGAACAGAGCAGGACTGTAAAGAGAGAGTTTCAGTGAGCAGAGCAGGAGTTTAAATAGAGAGATTCAGTGAGCAGAGCGGGGCTGTAAAGAAAGAGATTCAGAGAGCAGAGCGGGACTTTAAATAGTTTCAGTGAGCAGAGCAGGACTGTAAAGTGAGAGATTCAGTGAGCAGAGCGGGACTTTAAATAGTTTCAGTGAGCAGAGCAGGACTGTAAAGTGAGAGATTCAGTGAACGGTGCAGGACCTTAAAGAGAGAGATTCCCTGAGCAGAGCAGGGCTGTATAGAGAGAGGTTCAGTGACAGTGCGGGACTGGAAAGAGAGAGATTCAGTGAATAGAGCGGGTGTGTAAAGAGAGAGATTCAGTGAGCAGAGGGTGGTTCTAAAAAGAAAGATTCAGTGAGCAGAGCGGGGCTGTAAAGATAGAGATTCAATGAACAGAGCGGGACATTAAAGAGAGAGATTCAGTGAGCAGAACAGGATTTTAAATACTGAGATTTTGTGAGCAGAGCGGGTCTATAAGGAGAGAAATGCAGAGAACAGATCGGGACTTTAAAGAGAGACAATCTGTTAGCAGAGCGGGGCTATAAAGAGAGCGGTTCAGTGAACAGAGACGTACTTGAAAGGGAGACATTCAGTGAGCAGAACGGGACTGTAAAGAGAGAGATTCAGTGAGCAGCACAGGATTGTAAAGAGGGAGATTCAGGGAGCAGAGCGTGGCTGTAAAGAGAGAGATTCAGTGAGCAGAACGGGGGTGTAAAGAGAGAGATTCAGTGAGCAGAGCGGCTGTAAAGAGAGAGATTCAGTGAGCAGAGCGGCTGTAAAGAGAGAGATTCAGTGAGCAGAGCGGGGGTGTAAAGAGAGAGATTCAGTGAGCAGAGCAGGAATTAAAAGAGAGAGATTCAGTGACAGAGCGGGACTGTAAAGAGAGAGATTCAGTGAGCAGAGCGGGACTTTAAAAAGAGATTCAGTGAGCAGAGCGGGACTGTAAAGAGAGAGATTCTGTGAGCAGAGCGGGGCTGTAAAGACAGAGATTCAAATAACAGAGCAGGACTGTTAATCGAGAGGTTAATTTAGCAGGGCAGTACTTTAAAGAGAGAGATTCAGTGAGCAGAGCGTGACTGGAAAGAGAGAGATTCAGTGAGCAGAGTGGGACGGTAAAGAAAGAGATTCAGTGAGCAGAGCGGGGCTGTTAAGAGAGAGATTCAATTAGCAGATCAGGACTGTTAATCGTGAGGTTAAGTTAGCAGGGCAGTACTTTAAAGAGAGATTCAGTGTGTAGAGCGGGATGTCAATCGAGAGGTTCAGTTAGCAGAGCATGACTTTAAAGAGCGAGATTCAGTGAGCAGAGCGGGGGTGTAAAGAGAGAGATTCAGTGAGCAGAGCAGGAATTAAAAGAGAGAGATTCAGTGACAGAGCGGGACTGTAAAGAGAGAGATTCAGTGAGCAGAGCAGGGGTGCAAAGACAGAGATTTAGTGAACAGATCAGGACTTTAAAAAGAGATTCAGTGAGCAGCGCGGGTCTGTAAAGAGAGAGATTCAGTGAGCAGAGCGGGACTTTAAAAAGAGATTCAGTGAGCAGAGCGGGACTGTAAAGAGAGAGATTCTGTGAGCAGAGCGGGGCTGTAAAGACAGAGATTCAAATAACAGAGCAGGACTGTTAATCGAGAGGTTAATTTAGCAGGGCAGTACTTTAAAGAGAGAGATTCAGTGAGCAGAGCGTGACTGGAAAGAGAGAGATTCAGTGAGCAGAGTGGGACGGTAAAGAAAGAGATTCAGTGAGCAGAGCGGGGCTGTTAAGAGAGAGATTCAATTAGCAGATCAGGACTGTTAATCGTGAGGTTAAGTTAGCAGGGCAGTACTTTAAAGAGAGATTCAGTGTGTAGAGCGGGATGTCAATCGAGAGGTTCAGTTAGCAGAGCATGACTTTAAAGAGCGAGATTCAATGAGCAGAGCTGGACTGTAAATAGATTCTGTGAGCAGAGTGGGACAGTCAGGAGAGAGATTCAGTGAGCGTAGTGGGACTATAAAGAAAGACATTCTGTGAGCAGAGCGGGGCGGTAAAGAGAGTGATTCAGTGAGCTGAGCAGGGAAGTTAATTGAGAGATTCTGTGAGCTGAGGGCACTTGTAAATAGAGAGATTCCGTGAGCAGAACTGGGCCTAATAGAGTGAGGTTCAGTGACAGAGCGGGGCTGTAAAGAGAGAGATTCAGTGAGCAGAGCGGGGTTGTCAAAAGAGAGATTCATTGAGCAGAGCGGGGGTGTAAAGAGAGAGATTTAGTGAACAGATCGGGACTTTATAGAGAGATTCACTGAGCAGAGCGGGACTGTAAAGAGAGAGATTCAGTGAGCAGAGCGGGGATGTTAAGAGACAGATTCAATTGACAAAGCAGGACTGTTAATCGAGAGGTTCAGTTAGCAGGGCAGTGCTTTAAAGAGAGATTCAGTGAGCTGATCGGGACTTTAAAGAGAGAGATTCAGTTAGCAGAGCGGGGGTGTAACGAGAGAGATTCAGTGAGCAGAGCGTGGAGGTAAAGAGAGAGATTGATTGAACAGAGCGGGGTTGTAAAGATTGAGATTCAGTGAGCAGAGTGGGTGTAAAGAGAGAGATTCAGTGAGCAGAGCGGGTGTGAAGAGAGAGATTCAGTGAGCAGAACGGGTGTAAAGAGAGAGATTCAGTGAGCAGAGCGGGGATGTTAAGTGACAGATTCAATTTAAAAAAGCAGGACTGTTAATCGAGAGGTTCAGTTAGCAGGGCAGTATTTTTAAGAGAGAGATTCAGTGAGCAGAGCGGGGGTGTAAAGAGAGAGATTCAGTGAGCAGAGCGGGGCTGTAAAGAGAGAGATTCAGTGAGCAGAGCGGGGGTGTAAAGAGAGAGATTCAGTGACAGAGCGGGACTGTAAAGAGAGAGATTCAGTGAGCAGAGCGGGGTTGTTAAGAGACAGATTCAATTAACAAAGCCGGACTGTTAATCGAGAGGTACAGTTAGCAGGGCAGTGCTTTAAACAGAGAGATTCAGTGAGCAGAGTAGGTCTGTAAAGAGAGAGATTCAGTTAGCAGAGCGGGGCTGTATACAGCGAGAATCACTGAGCACAGCGGGTCTGTAAAGAGAGAAATTCAGTGAGCAGAGCGGGGCTGTAAAGAGAGAGATTCAGTGAGCAGAGCAGGACTTTAAAGAGAGAGATTCAATTAACAGAGCAGGACTGTTAATCGAGAGATTCATTTAGCAGGGCAGTACTTTGAAGAGAGATTGAGTGAGCAGAGCGGGTGTGTAAAGTGAGAGATTCAGTGAGCAGAGCGGGGTTGTAAAGAGAGAGATTCAGTGAGCAGAGCGGGGTTGTAAAGAGAGAGATTCAGTGAGCAGAGCGGGGGTGTAAAGAGAGAGATTTAGTGAACAGATCGGGACTTTAAAGAGAGACTCAGTGAGCAGAGCGGGGCTGTATACAGTGAGAATCACTGAGCACAGCGGGTCTGTAAAGGAGAAATTCAGTGAACCGATCGGGACATTAAAGAGAGAGATTCAGTTATCAGAGCGGGGCTAATAAAAGAGAGATTCAGTGAGCAGAGCAGAACTTTAACGAGAGAGATTAAGTGAGTAGAGTAGGTCTGTAAAGAGAGAGATTCAGTGAGCAGAGTGTAGCTGTAAAGAGAGAGATTCAATTAACAGAGCAGGACTGTTAATCGAGAGATTCATTTAGCAGGGCAGTACTTTGAAGAGAGATTCAGTGAGCAGAGCGGGATGTAAAGAGAGAGATTCAGTGAGCAGAGCGGGGTTGTTAATCTAGAGGTTCAGCTAGCAGAGCGGGAGGTAAAGAAAGAGATTCAGTGAGCAGAGGGCAGTTATAAAGAGAGATATTCCGTGAGCAGACCGTGGCTTAATAGAGTGAGGTTCAGTGAGCAGAGCGGGGAGGTAAAGAGACAGATTCATTGAGCTGAGGGTGGTTCTAAAAAGAAAGATTCAGTGAGAATAGCGGGGTGTAAAGAGAGATTCAATGAACAGAGCGGGACATTAAAGAGAGATTCAGTGAGCAGAGTGGGGCTGTAAAGAGAGAGATTCAGTGAGCAGAGCAAGATTTTAAATACTGAGATTTTGTGAGCAGAGCTGGACTGTAACGACAGAGATTGAGAGTGCAGAGCGGGACTGTAAAGAGAGAGATTCAGTGAGCAGAGCGGGGCTGTAAAGAGAGAGATTCAGTGAGCAGAGCGGGGCTGTAAAGAGAGATTCAGTGAGAAGAGTGGGACTGTAAAGAGAGAGAGAATTAGTGAACAGATTGGGACTTTAAAGTGAGATTCAGTGAGCAGAGCGGTACGGTAAAGAAAGAGATTCAGAGAGCAGAGCAGGACTGTAAATAGATTCAGTGAGCAGAGCGGTACAGTAAAGAGAGAGATTCAGTGAGCGGAGCAGGACCTGAAAAAGACAGATTCAGTGAGAAGAGCGGGGGTGTAACGAGAGAGATTCAGTGAGCAGAACGGGGAATTAAATAGAGAGATTCAGTGAGCAGAGCGGGGATGTTATGCGACAGATTCAATTAACAAAGCAGGACTGTTAATTGAGAGGTTCCGTTAGCAGGGCAGTACTTTAAAGAAAGAGATTCAGTGAGCAGAGTGGGGGTGTAACGAGAGAGATTCAGTGAGCAGAACAGGGAAGTAAATAGAGAGATTCAGTGAGCAGAGCGGGGATTTATAGAGTGAGGTTCAGTGACAGAGCGGAGCTGTAAAGAGAGAGATTCAGTGAGCAGAGTGGGACTGTAAAGAGAGAGATTCAGTTAGAAGAGCTGGACTGTTAATCGAGAGGTTCCGTTAGCAGGGCAGTACTTTAAAGAGAGAGATTCAGTGAGCAGAGCGAGACTCTAAAGAGAGAAATTCAGTGAACAGTTCGGGACTTTAAAGAGAGAGATTCAGTGAGCAGAGCGGGGCTGTAAAGAGAGAGATTCAGTGAGCTGAGTGGGACTGTAAAGAGAGAGATTCAGTGAGCAGAGCGGGGCTGTAAAGAGAGAGATTCAATTAATAGAGCAGGACTGTTAATCGAGAGGGTAACTTAGCAGGGTAGTATTTTAAGGAGAGAGATTCAGTGAGCAGAGCAGGACTGTAAATTGAGAGGTTCAGTTAGCATGACTTTAAAGAGCGAGATTCAGTGAGCAGAGCGGGACTGTAAATAGATTCGATGAGCAGAATGGGACTGTCAAAAGAGAGATTCAGTGAGCAGAGCGGGACTGTAAAGAGAGAGATTCAGTGAGCAGAGCGGGGCTGTAAAGAGATAGGTTCAGTGAGCAGAGTGGGGGTCTAAATAGAGAGATTTATTGAGCAGAGCGGGATTGTAAAGAGAGAGATTCAATTAACAGAGCACTACTGTTATTCGAGAGTTTCAGTTAGCAGGACAGTACTTTAAAGAGAGAGATTCAGTGAGCAGAGGGGGACTGTAAATTGAGAGATTCAGTTAGCAGAGCATGACTTAAAAGAGCGAGATTCAGTGAGCAGAGCGGGACTGTACAGAGAGAGATTCAGTGAGCAGAGCAGGACGGTAAAGAAAGAGATTCAGTGAGCAGAGCGGGGCTGTAAATAGTTTCAGTGAGCAGAGCAGGACTGTAAAGTGAGAGATTCAGTGAACGGTGCAGGACCTTAAAGAGAGAGATTCCCTGAGCAGAGCAGGGCTGTATAGAGAGAGGTTCAGTGACAGTGCGGGACTGTAAAGAGAGAGATTCAGTGAGCAGAGCGGGTGTGTAAAGACAGAGATTCAGTGAGCAGAGCGGGTGTGTAAAGACAGAGATTCAGTGAGCTGAGGGTGGTTCTAAAAAGAAAGATTCAATGAACGGAGCGGGACATTAAAGATAGAGATTCAATGAACAGAGCGGGACATTAAAGAGGGAGATTCAGTGAGCAGAACAGGATTTTAAATACTGAGATTTTGTGAACAGAGCGGGTCTATAAGGAGAGAAATTCAAGAACAGATCGGGACTTTAAAGAGAGACATTCTGTTAGCAGAGCGGGGCTATAAAGAGAGCGGTTCAGTGAACAGAGCCGTACTTTAAAGGGAGATATTCAGTGAGCAGAGCGGGGCTGTAAAGAGAGAGATTCAGTGAGCAGAGCGGGACTGTAAAGAGAGAAATTCAGTTAGTGGAGCAGGACCTTAGAGAGATTTATTGAGCGGAGAAGGACTGTAAAGACAGAGATTCAGTGAGCAGAGTGGGGCTTTAAATAGAGATATTCAATTTGCAGAGCAGGACTGTTGTTCGAGAGATTCAGTTGGCAACGCAGTACTTTAAAGAGAGATACAGTGAGCAGAGCAGGACTGTAAAAATTGTGATTCTGTGAGCAGAGTGGGACTGTAAAGAGTGAGATTCTGTGAACAGATTGGGACTTTAAAGAGAGAAATTCAGTGAGCAGAGCAGGACTGTAATGACAGATATTCAGTTAGCAGAACGGGGCTATAAAGAGAGAGGTTCAGTGAGCAGACCGGGACTGTAATGTGAGAGATTCAATGAGTGGAGCAGGACTTTAAAGGGAGAGATTCAGTGAACAGAGGGGAGATTAAAGGGAGAGACTCAGTGAGCAGAGCGAGACTGTAAAGAGAGATATTCAGTGAGCAGAGTTGGGGTTTAAAGAGAGAGATTCAGGGAGCAGAACGGGGTGGTAAAGAGAGTGATACAGTGAGCTGAGGGTGGTTGTAAAGAGAGAGATTCAGTGAGAATAGCGTGGGTGTAAAGAGAGAGATTCAGTGAACAGACCGGGACATTAAAGAGAGAGATTCATTTAGCAGATCGGGTCTGAAAAGAGAGAGACTCAGTGAAAAGAAAGGGTCTGTAAAGGGAGAGATTCAGTGAGCAGAGCGTGACTGTAAAGAGAGGGATTCGTTTAGCAGAACGGGGTTATAAAGAGACAGATTCAGTGAGCACAGCGCGACTGTGAAGAGAGACATTCAGTGAGCAGAGCAGGATTGTAAAGAGAGAAATTCAGTGAGTGGAGCGGGGCTATAAAGAGAGAGATTTAGTTAGCAGATCAGGTCTGTTAATCGAGAGGTTCAGTTAGCAGAGTAGGACTTTAAGGAGAGACATTCAGTGAGCAGAGTGGGGGTGTAATGAGAGTTATTCAGTGAGCAGAACAGGGAGGTAAAGCGAGAAATTCAGTGAGCAGAGCGGGGTTGTAAAGATAGAGATTCAATGAGCAGAAAGGGAGTGTAAAGAGTAAGATTCAGTTAACAGTTCGGGACTGTAAAGAGAGACATTCAGTGAGCAGAGGGGGACTGTAAATAGAGAGATTCAATGAGAAGAGAGGACTGAAAAGAGAGAGATTCACTGAGCAGAGCGGGGCTGTAAAGAGAGAGATTCAGTGAACAGATTGGAACTTTAAAGAGAGAGATTCAGTGAGCAGAGCGGGACAATAAATAGATTCAGTGAGCAGAGCGGGACTGTAAGTCGAGAGGTTCAGTTAGCAGAGCATGACGTTAAACAGCGAGATTCTGTGAGCAGAGTGGGACTGTAAAGAGAGAGATTCAGTGAACAGATCGGGACTGTAAAGAAAGAGATTCAGTGAGCAGAACGAGTCTATAAAGAGAGAGGTTCAGTGAACAGAGCCATACTTTAAAGGGAGAGATTCAGTGAGCAGAGTGGGACTGTGAAGAGAGAGATTCAGTGAGCAGAGCGGGACTGTAATGAGAGAGATTCAGTGAGTGGAGCAGTACTGTAAAGAGAGAAATTCAATGAATGGAGTGGGACTTGAAAGAGAGAGATTCAATGAGCAGACCTGGACTGTAAATAGAGAGATTCAGTGAGCTGAGAGGACTTTAAAGTGAGAGATTCAGTGAATAGAGCCGGGTTGTAAAGAGAGAGGTTCAGTGAGCAGAGCGGGGGTGCAAAGAGAGAGATTCAGTGAGCACAGCGCGACTGTAAAGGGAGAGTTTAAATTAGCAGAGCGGGACTGTAAAGAGAGAGATTCAGTGAGCAGAGCGGGGGTGTAAAAAGAGAGATTCAATTAGCAGAGCCGGACTGTTAATCGAGAGTTAAATTTGACAGGGCAGTGCTTTACAGAGAGAGATTCCGTGAGCAGAGCGGGACTGTAAATCAAGAGGCTCAGTTAGCAGAGCAGGACTTAAAGGAGAGAGATTCAGTGTGGAGAGGGGGATTGTAAATCGAGAGATTCAGTTAGCAGAGCATGACTTTAAAGAGCGAGATTCAGTGAGCAGAGCGGGTATGTAAATAGATTCATTGAGCAGAGCGGGACTGTAAAGAGGGAGGTTCAGTGAGCAGAGCTGTGGAGTAAAGAGAGATTCAGTGAGCAGAGCGTGACTGTAAAGACAGAGATTCAGTTAGCAGAGCCGGACTGTTAATCTAGGGTTTCAGTTAGCCAGGCAGTACTTTATAGAGAGAGATTCAGTGAGCAGAGCAGGACTGTAAAGAGAGAGATTCAGTGAGAAGAGCTGGACTGTTAATCAAGAGGTTCAGTTAGCAGGGCATTTCTTTAATGTGAGAGATTCAGTGAGCAGAGCACGACTGTAAAGAGAGAGATTCATTTAGCAGATCGGGACTGTCAAGAGAGAGATTCAGTGAAAAGAAAGGGACTGCAAAGAGAGATTCAGTGAGCAGAGTGGGACTGTAAAGAGACAGATTCAATGAACAGATTGGGACTTTAAAGAGATAGATTCAGTGAGCACAGGGATACTGTAAAGACAGAGATTCAGTTAGCAGAACGAGTCTATAAAGAGAGACGTTCAGTGAACAGAGCCATACTTTAAAGGGAGAGATTCAGTGAGCAGAGCGGGACTGTAAAGAAAGAGATTCAGTGAGCAGAGCTGGACTGTAATGAGAGAGATTCAGTGAGTGGAGCAGTACTGTAAAGAGAGAGATTCAGTGAATGGAGTGGGACATTAAAGAGAGAGATTCAGTGAGCAGACCTGGACTGTAAATAGAGAGATTCAGTGAGCTGAGAGGACTTTAAAGAGAGAGATTCATGAATAGAGCCAGGTTGTAAAGAGAGAGATTCAGTGAGCAGAGCGGGACTGCAATTAGATTCACTGAGCAGAGCGGGACTGTATAGAGAGAGATTCAGTGAGCAAAGCGGGGCTGTAAAGAGAGAGATTCAGTTAGCAGAGCTGGACTGTTAATCGAGAGGTTCAGTTAGCAGACCGGGAATGTAAATAGATTCATTGAGCAGAAGGGGCTGTAAAGAGAGAGAGCCGAACGGGGCTGTAAAGAGGGAGAATCAGTCAGCAGAGCGGGACTGTAAAGAGAGAGAATCAGTGAGCAGAGCTGTGGAGTAAAGAGAGATTCACTGAGCAGAGCGTGGCTGTAAAGAAAGAAATTCATTTTGCAGAGCGGGACTCTAAAGAGAGAGATTCAGTCAGCAATGCCGGACTGTAAAGAGAGAGATTCAGTTAGCAGAGCCGAACTGTTAATCGAGAGTTTCAGTAAGCAGGGCAGTACTTTATAGAGAGAGATTCAGTGAGCAGAGCAGGACTGCAAATCGAGAGGTTCAGTTAGCAGAGCAGGACATTAAGGAGAGAGATTCAGTGAGCAAAGGGGGATTGTAAATTGAGAGATTCAGTTAGCAGAGCATGACTTTAAAGAGCGAGATTCAGTGAGCAGAGCAGGGCTGTAAAGAGAGAGATTCATTTAGCAGATCGGGACTGTAAAGAGTGAGATTCAGTGAAAAGAACGGGACTGCAAAGAGAGAGATTCAGTGAGCAGTGCAGGACTGTAAAGATTGAGATTCAGTGAGCAGAGTGGGACTGTAAAGAGAGAGATTCAATGAACAGATTGGGACTTTAAAGAGAGAGATTCAGTGAGCACAGGGATACTGTAAAGACAGAGATTCAGTAAGCAGAACGGGGCTATAAAGAGAGAGGTTCAGTGAACAGAGCCATACTTTAAAGGGAGAGATTCAGTGAGCAGAGTGGGAGTGTAAAGAAAGAGATTCAGTGAGCAGAGCTGGACTGTAATGAGAGAGATTCAGTGAGTGGAGCAGTGCTGTAAAGAGAGAGGTTCAGTGAGCAGAATGGGACTGTAAAGAGGAGAGATTCAATGAGCAGAGCAGGACTGTGAAGGGATAGATTCAGTGAACAGAGCGGGACTGTAAAGAGAGAGATTCAGGGAGCAGAACTGGGCTACCTTCAAAAACAGTTCCTCTGACATGTCCTCCTTCTTCCTTAACCGAGGTTTTCCACCCATGCTCGTTGACAGGACCCTCAACCGTGTCCGGCCCATCTCCCGCGCATCCGCCCTCACGCCTTCTCCTCCCTCCCAGAAACATGATAGGGTCCCCCTTGTCCTCACTTATCACCCCACCAGCCTCCGCATTCAAAGGATCATCCTCCGCCATTTCCGCCAACTCCAGCATGATGCCACCACCAAACACATCTTCCCTTCACCCTCCTATTGACATTCCATAGGGATCGCTCCCTCCGGGACCCCCTGGTCCACTCCTCCATCACTCCCTACTCCTCAACCCCCTCCTATGGCACCACCCCATGCCCACGCAAAAGATGTAACACCTGCCCCTTCACTTCCTCTCTCCTCACCGTCCAAGGGCCCAAACACTCCTTTCAAGTGAAGCAGCATTTCACTTGCATTTCCCCCAACTTAGTCTACTGCATTCGTTGCTCCCAATGTGGTCTCCTCTACATTGGAGAGACCAAACATAAACTGGGCGACCGCTTTGCAGAACACCTGCGGTCTGTCCGCAAGCATCACCCAAACCTCCCTGTCACTTGCCATTTTAACACTCCACCCTGCTCTCTTGCCCACATGTCTGTCCTTGGCTTACTGCATTGTTCCAGTGAAGCCCAACGCAAACTGGAGGAACAACACCTCATCTTCCGACTAGGCACCTTACAGCCTTCCGGACTGAATATTGAATTCAACAACTTTAGGTTGTGAACTCCCTCCTCCATCCCCACCCCCTTTCTGTTTCCCCCTTCCTTTTTTTTTCCAATAAATTATATAGATTTTTCTTTTCCCACCTATTTCCATTATTTTTAAATATTTTAAAATATTTTGTGCTCTCCCCACACCCACTAGAGCTGTACCTTGAGTGCCCTACCATCCATTCTTAATTAGCACATTCGTTTAGATAATATCACCAACTTTAACTTTAACACCTATGTGTTCTATTGTACCATTGTTGCTGACATCTTTTGATGATCTGCTTCTATCACTGCTTGTTTGTCCACACAACCACAACCCCCACCCACCTCTCTCTCTCTCTATCTCTCCGCCCCCCACACACACACCTTAAACCAGCTTATATTTCAACTTTTTCTTGGACTCGAACTCAAGTTCTGTAGAAGGGTCATGAGGACTCCAAACGTCAACTCTTTTCTTCTCTGCCGATGCTGCCAGACCTGCTGAGTTTTTCCAGGTAATTCTGTTTTTGTTTTGGATTTCCAGCATCCGCAGTTTTTTTGTTTTATTTATACATATATATGTAAATAGAGATATTCAATTTGCAGAGCAGAACTCTTAATCGAGAGGTTCAGTTAGCAGAGCATGGGGTTAAAGAGCGATATTCAGAGAGTAGAGCGGGACTGTAAATAGATTCTGTGAGCAGAGTCGGACTGTAAAGAGAGACTTTCAGTGAGCAGAACAGAACTGTAAACAGAGAGATTTAGGGTCAGAGCGGGGCTGTAAAGAGAGAAATTCAGAGAGGAGAGCGGGACCGTAAAGAGAGAGATTCAGTGAGCAGAGCGGAGGTGTAACAAGAGAGATTCAGTAAGCAGGGCAGGGAGGTAAAGAGAGAGATTGAGTGAGCAGAGCGGGGCTGTAAAGAGAGAGATTCAGTGAGCAGAGCGGGGCTGCATAGAGAGAGGTTCAGGTATAGAGCGGGACTGTGAAGAGAGAGATAAAGTGAGCAGTGCGGAGAAGTTAGCAGGGCAGAACTTTAAAGAGAGAGATTCAGTGAGCAGAGAGGGACTGTAAATAGATCCAGTGAGCAGAGCGGACTGTCAGCAGAGAGATTCAGTGAGCACAACGGGAATGTAAACAGAGAGATTCAGTGAGCAGAGCGGGGTGCAAAGAGAGATATTCAGGGTGCAGAGTGGGATTGTAAAGAGACAGATTCAGTGAGCAGAGCTGGACTGTGAGGAGAGAGATTCAGTGCACAGGGCAGGGAGGTAAAGAGAGAGATTCAGTGAAAAAAGCGGGGGTGTAACGAGATCGATTCAGTGAGCAGAGTGGGACTGTAAAGAGAGAGGTAAACAAAGAAAACTGCGGATGCTGGAAATCCAAAACAAAAACAGAATTACCTGGAGAAACTCAGCAGGTCTGGCAGCATCGGCGGAGAAGAAAAGAGTTGACGTTTCGAGTCCTCATGACCCTTCGACAGAACTTGATTTCGAGTCCAAGAAAGAGTTGAAATATAAGCTGGTTTAACGTGTGTGTGTGGGGGGGCGGAGAGAGAGAGAGAGACAGAGGTGCTTGTGTAGACAAACAAGCAGTGATAGAAGCAGATCATCAAAAGATGTCAGCAACAATGGGACAAAAGAACACATAGGTGTTAAAGTTAAAGTTGGTGATATTATCTAAACGAATGTGCTAATTAAGAATAGATGGTAGGGCACTCAAGGTACAGCTCTAGTGGGGGTGGGGGAGCATAAAAGATTTTAAAATATTTAAAAATAATGGAAATAGGTGGGAAAAGAAAAATCTATATAATTTATAGGGAAAAAAAAGGGGAAAAAAGGGGGAAACAGAAAGGGGGTGGGGATGGGGGAGGGAGCTCACGACCTAAAGTTGTTGAATTCAATATTCAGACCGGAAGGCTGTAAGGTGCCTAGTCGGAAGATGAGGTGTTGTTCCTCCAGTTTGCGTTGGGCTTCACTGGAACAATGCAGCAAGCCAAGGACAGACATGTGGGCAAGAGAGCAGGGTGGAGTGTTAAAATGGCAAGCGACAGGGAGGTTTGGGTCATTCTTGCGGACAGACCACAGGTGTTCCGCAAAGCGGTCACCCAGTTTACGTTTGGTCTCTCCAATGTAGAGGAGACCACATTGGGAGCAACGAATGCAGTAGACTAAGTTGGGGGAAATGCAAGTGAAATTCTGCTTCACTTGAAAGGAGTGTTTGGGCCCTTGGACGGTGAGGAGAGAGGAAGTGAAGGGGCAGGTGTTACATCTTTTGCGTGGGCATGGGGTGGTGCCATAGGAGGGGGTTGAGGAGTAGGGGGTGATGGAGGAGTGGACCAGGGTGTCCCGGAGGGAGCGATCCCTACGGAATGTCGATAAGGGGGGTGAAGGGAAGATGTGTTTGGTGGTGGCATCATGCTGGAGTTGGCGGAAATGGTGGAGGATGATCCTTTGAATGCGGAGGCTGGTGGGGTGATAAGTGAGGACAAGGGGGACCCTATCATGTTTCTGGGAGGGAGGAGAAGGCGTGAGGGCGGATGCGCGGGAGATGGGCCGGACACGGTTGAGGGCCCTGTCAACGACCGTGGGTGGAAAACCTCGGTTAAGGAAGAAGGAGGACATGTCAGAGGAACTGTTTTTGAAGGTAGCATCATCGGAACAGATGCGACGAAGGCGAAGGAACTGGGAGAATGGGATGGAGTCGTTACAGGAAGCGGGGTGTGAGGAGCTGTAGTCGAGGTAGCTGTGGGAGTCGGTGGGTTTGTAATGGATATTGGTGGACAATCTATCACCAGAGATTGAGACAGAGAGGTCAAGGAAGGGAAGGGAAGTGTCAGAGATGGACCACGTGAAAATGATGGAGGGGTGGAGATTGGAAGCAAAATTAATAAATTTTTCCAGGTCCCGACGAGAGCATGAAGCGGCACCGAAGTAATCATCGATGTACCGGAGAAAAAGTTGTAGAAGGGGGCCGGGGTAGGACTGCAACAAGGAATGTTCCACATATCCCATAAAGAGACAGGCATAGCTGGGGCCCATGCGGGTACCCATAGCCACACCTTTTATTTGGAGGAAGTGAGAGGAGTTGAAGGAGAAATTGTTCAGTGTGAGAACAAGTTCAGCCAGACGGAGGAGAGTAGTGGTGGATGGGGATTGTTGGGGCCTCTGTTCGAGGAAGAAGCTAAGGGCCCTCAGACCATCCTGGTGGGGGATGGAGGTGTAGAGGGATTGGACGTCCATGGTGAAGAGGCGGTTGGAGCCAGGGAACTGGAAATTGTTGATGTGACGTAAGGTGTCAGAGGAATCACGGATGTAGGTGGGAAGGGACTGGACAAGGGGAGAGAGAAGGGAGTCAAGATAACGAGAAATGAGTTCTGTGGGGCAGGAGCAAGCTGAGACGATCGGTCTACCGGGGCAGTTCTGTTTGTGGATTTTGGTTAGGTGATAGAAGCGGGCCGTCCGAGGTTGGGCGACTATCAGGTTGGAAGCTGTGGGAGGGAGATCCCCAGAGGAGATGAGGTCAGTGACAGTCCTGGAAACAATGGCTTGATGTTCAGTGGTGGGGTCAGGGTCCAGGGAGAGGTAGGAGGAAGTGTCTGCGAGTTGACGCTTAGCCTCCGCGAGGTAGAGGTCAGTGCGCCAGACAACAACAGCACCACCCTTGTAAAGAGAGAGATTCAGTGAGCAGAGGGTTGTTGTAAAGAGAGAGATCCAGTGAGCAGAGCCGAACTGTAAATAGAGAAATTCATTTCGCAGATCAGAACTTTAAAGAGAGTGATTCAGTGACTGAGCGGATCTGTAAATACAGAGATTCAGTGAGCAGAGCGGGACTATAAATAGATTCATTGAGCAGAGCAGGGCTGTAAAGAGAGAGATTCAGTGAGCAGAGTGGGTCTTTAAAGAGGGAGATTCAGTTAGCAGAGCGGGACAATAAATACATTCAGTGAACTGAGCTGGACTGTAAAGAGAGAGATTCAGTGACAGAGCGGGACAGTAAAGAGAGAGATTCAGTGAGCAGAGTGGGTCTTTAAAGAGGGAGATTCAGTTAGCAGAGCGGGACAATAAATACATTCAGTGACAGAGCGGGACAGTAAAGAGAGAGATTCAGTGAGCAGAGTGGCGCTGCAAAGAGAGAGATTCAGTGACAGAGCGGGACAGTAAAGAGAGAGATTCATCTCGCAGAGCGGGACTGTAAACAGAGATATTCAGTGAGCAGAACGGGGCTGTAAAGGGAGAGAATCAGTGAACAGATCGGGACTTTAAAGACAGATAAAGAGAGCAAAGCGATACACTAAAGAGAGACATTCAGTTAGTAGAGTGGGACTATAAAAAGAGAGGTTCAGTGAACAGAGCCGTACTTCAAAGGGAGATATTCAGTGAGCAGAGCGGGACTGTAAAGAGAGAGATTCAGGGAGCAGAGTGGGACTGTAAAGACAGAGATTCAGTTAGCTGAAAGGGGTTATTGAGAAAGAGGTTCAGGGAAAACAGCCATACTTTAAAGGAAGAGAATCAGTGAGCAGAACAGGACTGTAAAGAGAGAGATTCAGTGAGCGGAGCGGGGTTGTAAAGAGAGAGATTCAGTGAACAGTGCTGGACTGTAAAGAGAGAGATTCAGTGAGCAGAGCAGGACTTTAAAGAGAGAGATTCAGTGAGCAGAGTGGGTCTTTAAAGAGAGAGATTCAGTTAGCAGAGCGGGACAATAAATACATTCAGTGAACTGAGCTGGACTGCAAAGAGAGAGATTCAGTGAGCAGAGCGGGGTTGCAAAGAGAGAGATTCAGTGACAGAGCGGGGCTGCATAGAGAGAGGTTCAGTGACAGAGCGGGACAGTAAAGAGAGAGATTCATCTCGCAGAGCAGGACTGTAAACAGTGATATTCAGTGAGCAGAGCGCGACTGTAAGGAGAGATCTTCATTTCGCAGAGCAGGACTGTAAAGAAAAAGATTCAGTGAACAGAACGGGGCTGTAAAGAGAGAGAATCAGTGAACAGATCGGGACTTTAAAGACAGAGATAAAGAGAGCAAAGCGATACACTAAAGAGAGACATTCAGTTAGTAGAGTGGGACTATAAAAAGAGAGGTTCAGTGAACAGAGCTGTACTTCTAAGGGAGATATTCAGTGAGCAGAGCGGGACTGTAAAGAGAGAGATTCAGTGAGCAGAGCGGGACTGTAAAGGGAGAGATTCATTTAGCAGAGCGGGGCAGTAAAGAGAGAGATGCAGTGAAAACATTGGGACGTTAAAGGGAGAGATTCAGTGAGCAGAGCGGGACTGGAAAGAGAGACATTCGGTGAGCACAGCAGTACCGTAAAGAGAGAGATTCAGTGAGCAGAGCGGGACTGTAAAGAGAGAGATTCAGTGAGCAGAGCGGGGTTGCAAAGAGAGAGATTCAGTGACAGAGCGGGGCTGCATAGAGAGAGATTCAGTGAGCTGAGCGGGACTGTAAAGAGAGACAATCAGTTAGTAGAGTAGGTCTATAAAGAGAGAGGTTCAGTGAACAGAGCCGTACATTAAAGGGAGATATTCAGTGAGCAGAGCCGGACTGTAAAGGGAGAAATTCAGTGAGCAGAGCAGGACTGTAAAGAGGGAGATTCAGTGAGTGGAGCAGGACCTTAAAGACAGAGATTCAGTGAGCAGAGCGGGGCTGTAAATGGAGAGATTCAATTAGCAGAGCGGGACTGTAAAGAGAGATATTCATTTTGAATAGCAGGACTGTACAGAGTGATTCAGTGAGAAGAGCGGGACTGTAATGAAAGAGATTCAGTGAGCAGAGCGGGGGTGTAAGGGGCGAGATTCAGTGAGCAGAGCAGGACAGTAGTGTGAGAGATTCAGTGAGCAGAGCGGTACTGTATAGAGAGAGATTCAGAGAGCAGAGAGGGGCTGTAAAAAAAGAGATTCATTTTGAATAGCAGGTCTGTACAGAGCGATTCAGTGAGCAGAGTGGGGCTGTAAATGGAGAGATACAGTGAGCAGACCGGGGCTGTAAAGAGAGAGATTCAGTGAGCAGAGCAGGGCTGTAAATGGAGAGATTCAATTAGCAGAGCAGGACTGTTAAACGAGAGGTTCAGTTAGTAGGGCAGTACTTTAAAAAAAGAGATACAGTGAGCAGAGCGGGACTTTAAAGAGAGAGATTCAGTGAGCAGACCAGGACTTTAAAAAGAGAGATTCAGTGACAGAGAGGATCTATAAAGACAGAGATTCAGTGAGCAGACCAGGACTTTGAAGAGAGAGATTCAGTGTGCAGAGCGGGGCTGTAAAGAGAGAGATTCAGTGAAGAGGAAGGGACTGTAAAGGGAGAGATTCAGAGAGCAGAGCGGGGCTGTAAAGAGAGAGATTCAGTGAAAACATTGGGACTTTAAAGAGAGAGATTCACTGAGCACAGCAGGACTGTAAAGACAGAGATTCAGTGAGCTGAAAGGGGTTGAGCAAAACGGGACTGGAAAGAGAGACATTCGGTGAGCACAGCAGTACTGTAAAGAGAGAGATTCAGTGAGCAGAGCGGGACTGCAAATAGATTCAGTGAGCAGAGCGGGACAGTAAAGAGAGAGATTCAGTGAGCAGAGCGGGACTGTAAAGACAGAGATTCAGTTAGCTGAAAGGGGTTATTGAGAGAGAGGTTCAGGGAAAACAGCCATACTTTAAAGGGAGAGAATCAGTGAGCAGAACGGGACTGGAAAGAGAGACATTCGGTGAGCACAGCAGTACCGTAAAGAGAGAGATTCAGTGAGCAGAGCGGGGTTGTAAAGAGAGAGATTCAGTGAGCAGAGTGGGTCTTTAAAGAGAGAGATTCAGTTAGCAGAGCGGGACAATAAATACATTCAGTGAACTGAGCTGGACTGCAAAGAGAGAGATTCAGTGAGCAGAGCGGGGCTGCAAAGAGAGAGGTTCAGTGACAGAGCGGGACAGTAAAGAGAGAGATTCAGTGAGAAGAGCGGGACTGTAATGAGAGAGATTCATCTCGCAGAGCAGGACTGTAAACAGTGATATTCAGTGAGCAGAGCACGACTGTAAGGAGAGATCTTCATTTCGCAGAGCAGGACTGTAAAGAAAAAGATTCAGTGAACAGAACGGGGCTGTAAAGAGAGAGAATCAGTGAACAGATCGGGACTTTAAAGACAGAGATAAAGAGAGCAAAGCGATACACTAAAGAGAGACATTCAGTTAGTAGAGCGGGGATATAAAAAGAGAGGTTCAGTGAACAGAGCCGTACTTTAAAGGGAGATATTCAATGAGCAGAGCGGGACTGTAACGAGAGAGATTCAATGAGCAGAGGGGGACTGTAACGAGAGAGATTCAGTGAGCAGAGCGGGACTGTAACGGGAGAGATTCAGTGAGCAGAGGGGGACTGTAACGAGAGAGACTCAATGAGCAGAGCAGGACCGTAAATAGAGAGATTCATTTCGCAGATCAGTACTGTAAAGAGAGAGATTCAGTGAGCAGAGGGGGACTGTAAAGCGAGAGATTCAGTGAACAAAGTGGGACTGTAACGAAAGAGATTCAGTGAGCAGAGCGGGGGTGTAACGTGAGAGATTCAGTGAAACGAATGGGACTGTAAAGAGAGAGATTCAGTGAACAGAGCGGGACTGTAAAGAGAGACATTCAATGAGCAGACCAGGACTTTAAAAAGAGAGATTCAGTGTCAGAGAGGATCTATAAAGACAGAGATTAAGTGAGCAGACCAGGACTTTGAAGAGAGAGATTCAGTGTGCAGAGCGGGGCTGTAAAGAGACAGATTCAGTGAGCAGAGTGGGACTGTAAAAAGAGAGATTCAGTGAGCAGAGAGGGGCTGTAAAGAGAGAGATTCAGTGAAAACATTGGGACTTTAAAGAGAGAGATTCAGTGAAAACATTGGGACTTTAAAGAGAGAGATTCACTGAGCAGAGCAGGACTCTTAGACAGAGATTCAGTTAGCTGAAAGGGGTTATTGAGAGAGAGGTTCAGGGAAAACAGCCATAATTTAAAGGGAGAGAATCAGTGAGCAGAACGGGACTGGAAAGAGAGACATTCGGTGAGCACAGCAGTACCGTAAAGAGAGAGATTCAGTGAACAGAGCAGGACTGTAAAGACAGAGATTCAATTAGCAGAGCAGGATTGTTAATTGAGAGGTTCAGTTAGCAGGGCAGTACTTTAAATAGAGAGATTCAGTGAGCAGAGCGGGACTGTAAATCGAGAGGTTCAGTTCGCAGAGCATGTCTTCAAAGAGCAAGATTCATTGAGCAGAGCAGGGCTGTAAAGAGAGAGATTCAATGAGCAGACCAGGACTTTAAAGAGAGAGATTCAGTGAGCAGAGCAGGACTTTAAAGAGAGAGATTCAGTGAGCAGAGCAGGACTGTAAAGAGAGAGATTCAGTGAGCAGAGCAGGACTGTAAAGAGAGAGATTCAGTGAGCAGAGTGGGTCTTTAAAGAGGGAGATTCAGTTAGCAGAGCGGGACAATAAATACATTCAGTGAACTGAGCTGGACTGTAAAGAGAGAGATTCAGTGAGCAGAGCGGGACTGTAGTGTGAGAGATTCAGTGAGCAGAGCGGGACTGTAGTGTGAGAGATTCAGTGAGCAGAGCGGGACTGTAGTGTGAGAGATTCAGTGAGCAGAGCGGGACTGTAGTGTGAGAGATTCAGTGAGCAGAGCGGGACTGTAGTGTGAGAGATTCAGTGAGCAGAGCGGGACTGTAGTGTGAGAGATTCAGTGAGCAGAGCGGGACTGTAGTGTGAGAGATTCAGTGAGCAGAGCGGGACTGTAGTGTGAGAGATTCAGTGAGCAGAGCGGGACTGTAGTGTGAGAGATTCAGTGAGCAGAGCGGGACTGTAGTGTGAGAGATTCAGTGAGCAGAGCGGGACTGTAGTGTGAGAGATTCAGTGAGCAGAGCGGGACTGTAAAGAGAGAGATTCAGTGAACAGAGCGGGACTGTAAAGAGAGAGATTCAGTGCGCAGAGCGGGGAGGTAAAGTGAGAGATTCAGTGAAAGAAGCGGGGATGTAACGAGAGAGATTCAGTGAGCATAGCAGGACTGTAAAGAGAGAGATTCAGTGAAAAAAGCGAGGGTGTAACGAGAGCGATTCAGTGAGCAGAGTGGGACTGTACAGCGAGAGATTCAGTGAGCAATGCGGGGCGGGACTGTAAACAGAGAGATTCAGTGAGCTGAGCGGGACTGTAAACAGAGAGATTCAGTGAGCTGAGCGGGACTGTAAACAGAGAGATTCAGTGAGCAATGCGGGGCGGGACTGTAAACAGAGAGATTCAGTGAGCAGAGCGGGACTATGAAAAGAGAGAGATTCAGTGAGCAAAGCCAGACTGTAAAGTGAGACATTCAGTGAGCAGAACGGGACTGTAAAGACAGAGATTCAGTTAGGTGAAAGGGGTTATTGAGAGAGAGGTTCAGGGAAAACAGCCATACTTTAAAGGAAGAGAATCAGTGAGCAGAACAGGACTGTAAAGAGAGAGATTCAGTGAGCAGAGCGGGACTGTAAAGAGAGAGATTCAGTGAGCAGAGCGGGACTGTAAAGAGTGAAAATCAGTGAGCAGAGCGGGACTTTAAAGAGAGAGATTCAGTTAGCAGAGCGGGACAATAAATACATTCAGTGAACTGAGCTGGACTGTAAAGAGAGAGATTCAGTTAGTAGAGCGGGGCTGCAAAGAGAGAGGTTCACTGAACAGAGCCGTACTTCAAAGGGAGATATTCAGTGAGCAGAGCAGGTCTGTAACGAGAGAGATTCAGTGAGCGGAGCATGATCTTAAAGAGAGACATTCAGTAAACAGAGCGGGACTGTAAAGAGAGAGATTCAATGAGCAGTGCGGGTCTTTAAAAAGACAGAATCAGTGAGCAGAGCGGGACAATAAATAGATTCAGTGAACAGAGCGGGACTGTAAAGAGAGACAGTCAGTGAGCAGAGCGGGACTGTAAAGAGAGAGATTCAGTGAACAGATCGGGACTTTAAAGACAGAGATAAAGAGAGCAAAGCAATACTGTAAAGAGAGACATTCAGTTAGTAGAGCGGGGCTATAAAAAGAGAGGTTCAGTGAACAGAGCCGTACTTTAAAGGGAGATATTCAATGAGCAGAGCGGGACTGTAACGAGAGAGATTCAATGAGCAGAGGGGGACTGTAACGGGAGAGATTCATTGAGCAGAGCTGGGCTGTAAGGAGAGAGATTCAGTGAACAGATCGGGACTTTAAAGAGGGTGATTCAGTGAGCAGAGCGGGACTCTAAAGACAGAGATATAGTGAGCAGAGGGGGTTTGTAAACAGAGAGATTCAGTGAGCAGAGGGGGGTGTAACGAGAGAGATTCTGTGAGCAGAGTGGGACTGGAAATAGAGAGATTCAGTGAGCAGAGCTGGACTGTAAAGAGAGCGATTCAGTGAGCAGAGGGGGGCTCTAAAGAGAGAGATTCAGTGAGAAGAGCGGGACTGTAAAGAGAGAGATTCACCGAGCAGACCAGGACTTTAAAGAGAGAGATTCAGTTAGCAGAGCGGGACAATAAATACATTCAGTGAACAGAGCTGGACTGTAAAGAGAGAGATTCAGTGAGCAGAGCGGGGCTGCATAGAGAGAAATCCAGTGAGCAGAGCGCGACTGTAAGGAGAGATCTTCATCTCGCAGAGCAGGACTGTAAAGAAAAAGATTCAGTGAACAGAACGGGGCTGTAAAGAGAGAGAATCAGTGAACAGATCGGGACTTTAAAGACAGAGATAAAGAGAGCAAAGCGATACACTAAAGAGAGACATTCAGTTAGTAGAGCGGGGCTATAAAAAGAGAGGTTCAGTGAACAGAGCCGTACTTCAAAGGGAGATATTCAGTGAGCAGAGCAGGGCTGTAAAGGGAGAGATTCAATTAGCAGAGCAGGACTGTTAAACGAGAGGTTCAGTTAGTAGGGCAGTACATTAAAAAAGATATACAGTGAGCAGAGCGGAAATGTAAAGAGAGAGATTCAGTGAAAACATTGGGACTTTAAAGAGAGAGATGCAGTGAGCAGAGCAGGTCTGTAAAGACATAGATTCAGTTCACTGAAAGGGGTTATTTAGAGAGAGGTTCAGGGAATCAGCCATACTTTAAAGAGAGAGATTCAGTGAGCAGAGCGGAATGGAAAGAGAGACATTCGGTGAGCACAGCAGTACTGTAAAGAGAGAGATTCAGTGAGCAGTGCGGGACTGCAAATAGATTCACTGAGCAGAGTGGGACAGTAAAGAGAGAGATTCAGTTCGCAGAGCATGTCTTCAAAGAGCAAGATTCATTGAGCAGAGCGGTGCTGTAAAGAGAGAGATTCAGTGAGAAAAGCGGGACTGTAAATAGAGATTCACTGAGCAGAACGGGACTCATAAGAGAGAGATTCTGTGTGCAAAGAAGGGCTGTAAAGAGAGAGATTCAGTGAGCAGAGCAGGCTGCAAGGAGAGACATTCACTGAACAGATCAGGACTTTAAAGAGGGTGATTCAGTGAGCAGAGCGGGACTCTAAAGACAGAGATCCAGTGAGCAGAGGGTGTTTGTAAACAGAGAGATTCAGTGAGCAGAGGGGGGTGTAACAAGAGAGATTCAGTGAGCAGAGTGGGACTGGAAATAGAGGGATTCAGTGAGAAGAGCTGGACTGTATAGAGAGAGGTTCAGTGAGCAGAGTGGGACTGTAAAGAGAGAGATTCAGTGAACAGAGTGGGACTGGAAATAGAGGGATTCAGTGAGCAGAGCGGGACTGTAAATTGAGAGATTCAGTGAGAAGACCGGGACTGTAAAGAGAGATATTCAGTGAGCAGAGTGGGACTGTAAAGAGAGAGCTTCATTTCGCAGAGCAGGACTGTAAAGACAAAGATTCAGTGAACAGAACGGGGCTTTAAAGAGAGAGAATCAGTGAGCAGAGCGGGACATTAAAGAGAGAGATTCAATGAGCAGACCAGGTTCTTTAAAGAGAGAGATTCAGTGAGCAGAGCGGGACATTAAAGAGAGAGGTTCAGTGAGCAGACCAGGTTCTTTAAAGAGAGAGATTCAGTGAGCAGAGCGGGACTGTAAAGACAGAGATTCAGTTAGCTGAAAGGGGTTATTGAGAGAGAGGTTCAGGGAAAACAGCCATACTTTAAAGGGAGAGAATCAGTGAGCAGAACGGGACTGGAAAGAGACATACGGTGAGCACAGCAGTACTGTAAAGAGAGAGATTCAGTGAGCAGAGCGGGACTGCAAATAGATTCACTGAGCAGAGCGGGACTGTAAAGAGAGAGGTTCAGTTCGCAGAGCATGTCTTTAAAGAGTGAGATTCAGTGAGCAGAGTGGGATTGTAAATAGATTCATTGAGCAGAGCGGTGCTGCAAAGAGAGAAATTCAGTGAGAAGACCGGGACTGTAAATAGAGAGATTCAGTGAGCAGAGCGGGACTCATAAGAGAGAGATTCTGTGTGCAAAGCAGGCTGTAAAGAGAGAGATTCAGTGAACAGAGAACTTTAAAGAGGGTGATTCAGTGAGCAGAGCGGGAATCAAAAGACAGAGATTCAGTGAGCAGAGGGGGGTTTGTGAATAGAGAGATTCAGTGAGCAGAGGGGGGTGTAATGAGAGAAATTCAGTGAGCAGAGTGGGACTGGAAATAGAGGGATTCAGTGAGCTGAGCAGGACTTTAATGAGAGAGATTCAGTGAGCAGAGTGGGACTGTAAAGAGACAGATTCAGAGAGCAGAGCGGTATTGTGAAGGGAGATATTCAGTAAACAGGCCGAGACTTTAAAGAGAGAGATTCCGTGAGCAGAGCAGGGATATAAAGAGAGAGATTCAGAGAGCAGAGCGGGATTGTAAAGAAAGATATTCAGTGAACAGGGCGAGACTTTAAAGAGAGAGATTCATGAGCAGAGCGGGATTGTAAAGAGAGAGATTCAGGGAGCAGAGCGGGATTGTAAAGAGAGAAATTCAGTGAGCAGAGCGGGGCTGTAAAGAGAGAGATTCAGTTAGAAGAGCTGGACTGTTAATTGAGAGGTTCAGTTAGCAGGGCAGTACTTTAATGAGAGAGATTCAGTGAGCAGAGTGGGACTGTAAAGAGAGATTCAGTGAGCAGAGCTGGACTGTTAATCGAGAGGTTCAGTTAGCAGAGCGGGACTGTAAAGAGAGAAATTCAGTGAGCAGAGCGGGGCTGTAAAGAGAGAGATTCAGTTAGAAGAGCTGGACTGTTAATTGAGAGGTTCAGTTAGCAGGGCAGTACTTTAATGAGAGAGATTCAGTGAGAAGAGCGGGACTGTAAAGAGAGATTCAGTGAGCAGAGTTGGATTATAAATCGAGAGGTTCAGATAGCAGAGCAGGACTGTAAAGAGACAGAGGCTGTAAAGAGAGAAATTCAGTGAGCAGAGCAGGACTGTAAAGAGAGAGATTCAGTGAGCAGAGCGGGACTGTAAAGAGGGACCTTCAGTTAGAAGAGCTGGACTGTTAATTGAGAGGTTCAGTTAGCAGGGCAGTACTTTAATGATAGTGATTCAGTGAGCAGAGCGGGACTGTAAAGGGAGAGATTCAGTGAGCAGAGTGTGGCTGCAAACAGCGAGATTCAATGAGCCAACAGGGTCTGTAAGAAGAGAAATTCAGTGAGCAGAGCGGGGCTGTAAAGAGAGAGATTCAGTGAGAAGAGTTGGACTGTTAATCGAGAGGTTCAGATAGCAGAGCAGTACTTTAAAGAGCAAGATTCTGTGAGCAGAGCTGGGTGGTAAAGAGAGAGATTCAGTGAGCAGAGCGGGAGTGTAACCAGAGAGATTCAGTGAGCTGAGCAGGGAGGTAAAGAGACAGATTCAGTGACAGTGCGGGACTGTAAAGAGAGACATTCAGTGAGCACAATGGGAATGTAAACAGAGAGATTCAGTGAGCAGAGCTGGGTTGTAAAGAGAGATATTCATTGTGCAGAGCGGGACTGTAAAGAGACAGAGGCTGTAAAGAGAGAGATTCAGTGAGCAGAGCTGGACTGTTAATTGAGAGGTTCAGTTAGCAGGGCAGTACTTCAATGAGAGAGATTCAGTGAGCAGAGTGGGACTGTAAAGAGAGAGATTCAGTGAGCAGAGCGGGGTTGTAAAGAGAGAGATTCAGTGACAGAGCGGGAGTGTAAAGAGAGAGATTCACTGAGCAGAGCGGGGTTGTAAAGAGACAGATTCAGTGAGCAGAGTGGGGTTGTAAAGAGAGATATTCAGCAAACAGGGCGCGACTTTAAAGAAAGATTCAGTGAGCCTCAGCAGGGATATAAAGAGAGAGATTCAGAGAGCAGAGCGGGATTGTAAAGAAAGATATTCAGGGAACAGGGCGTGACTTTAAAGAGAGATTCAGTTAGCAGAGCAGGTTTGTGAAGAGAGAGAATCAGTGATCAGAGTGTGGCTGTAAACAGCGAGATTCAATGAGCCAACAGGTGCTGTAAAGAGAGAGATTCAGTGAGCAGAGTGGGGCTGTAAAGAGAGAGATTCAGTTAGAAGAGCGGGGCTGTTAATTGAGAGGTTCATTTAGCAGGGCAGTGCTATAATGAGAGAGATTCAGTGAGCAGAGTGGGACTGTAAAGAGAGAGATTCAGTGAGTAGAGCGGGGGTGTAAAGAGAGAGTTTCAGTGTGCAGAGCGGGATTATAAAGAGAGAGATTCAGTGAGCAGTGACGTATTTTAAAGAGAGATTCAGTGAACAGAGCGGGGTTGTAAAGCGAGAGATTCAGGGAGCAGAGCTGAACTGTAAAGAGAGATTCAGTGAGAAGATTTGGACTATAAATCGAGAGGTTCAGTTAGCAGAGCAGGGCTGTAAAGAGACAGAGGCTGTAAAGAGAGAAATTCAGTGAGCAGAGCGGGGCTGTAAAGAGGGAGATTCAGTTAGAAGAGCTGGACTGTTAATTGAGAGGTTCAGTTAGCAGGGCAGTACTTTAATGATAGTGATTCGGTGAGCAGAGCAGGACTGTAAAGAGTGAGATTCAGTGAGCAGAGCGGGGTTGTACAGAGAGAGATTCAGTGAGCAGAGCGGGACTGTAAAGAGAGAGATTCAGTGAGCAGAGCGGGTGTGTAGATAGAGAGATTCATTGAGCAGAGCGGGACTGTAAAACGAGAGATTCAGTTAGCAGAGCAGTGCTGTAAAGGGAGAAATTCAGTGGCAGAGGGGTTGAAAAGAGTAATTCAGAGAGCAGAGCGGGGGTGTAATGAGAGAGATTCAATGAGCATAGCAGAGAGATAAAGAGAGAGATTCAGTGAGCAGAGCGGGACTGTAAATCGAGTGGTTCAGTTAGCAGAGCAGGACTTTAAGAAGACGGATTCAGTGAACAAAGGGGGACTGTAAATCGAGAGTTTCAGTTAGCAGAGCAGGACTTCAAAGAGCAAGATTCAGTGAGCAGAGTGGGACTGTAAAGAGAGAGATTCAGTGAGCAGAGCGGGGTGGTAAAGAGAGAGATTCAGTGAGCAGAGCAGAGAGGTAAAGAGGGAGATTCAGTGAGCAGAACAGGTCTGTACAGAGAGAGGTTCAGTGACTGAGTGGGACTGTAAAGACAGATATTCAGTGAGCACAACGGGAATGTAAACCGAGAGATTCAGTGAGCAGAGCGGGGTTGTAAAGAGAGATATTCAGGGAACGCGGCGTGACTTTAAAGAGAGATTCAGTGTGCAGAGCAGGATTGTAAAGAGAGACATTCAGTGATCAGAGAGGGGCTGCAAAGAGAGAGAGTTAGTGAGCAAACAGGGGCTGTAAAGAGAGAGATTCAGTGAGCAGAGTGTGGCTGCAAACAGCGAGATTCAATGACCAGAGCAGGGCTGTAAAGAGAGAGATTCAGTGAGCATTGCGGGGTTGTAAGGAGAGAGATTCAGTGAGCAGAGTGGGGCTGTAAAGAGAGAGATTCAGTGAGCAGAGCTGGACTGTAAAGAGAGATATTCAGGGACAGGGCGTGACTTTAAAGAGAGATTCAGTGAGCAGAGCAGGATTGTAAAGAGAGACATTCAGTGATCAGAGCGAGGCTGTAAAGAGAGAGATTCAGTGAGCAGAGCGGGGCTGTAAAGAGAGAGATTCAGTGAGCATAGCTGGACTGCAAAGAGACAGATTCAGTGAGCAGAGTGGGACTGTAAAGAGAGAGATTCAGTTAGAAGAGCTGGACTGTTAATTGAGAGGTTCAGTTAGCAGGGCAGTACTATAATGAGAGAGATTCAGTGAGCAGAGCAGGACTGTAAATGGACAGATTCAGTGATCAGAGCGGGACTGTAAAGAGAGAGATTCAGTGAGCAGAGCGGGACTGTAAAGAGAGAGATTCAGAGAGCAGAGCGGGATTGTAAAGGGAGATATTCAGTAAACAGGCCGAGAATTTAAAGAGAGAGATTCAGTGAGCAGAGTGTGGCTGCAAACAGCGCGATTCAATGAGCCAACAGGGGCTGTATGAAGACAGATTCAGAGAGCAGAGTGGGGCTGTAAAGAGAGAGATTCAGTGAGAAGAGTTGGACTGTTAATCGAGTGGTTCAGATAGCAGAGCAGGATTGTAAAGAGACAGTTTCAGTGAGTAGAGCGGGGGTGTAGAGAGAGAGATTCAGGGAGCAGAGCGGTGCTGTAAAGGGAGAAATTCAGTGAGCAGAGGGGTTGTAAAGAGTAATTCAGTGAGCGATGTGGGGCTGTAATGAGAGAGAATCAATGAGCATAGCAGAGAGGTAAAGAGAGAGATTCAGTGAGCAGAGTGGGGTTGTAAAGAGAAAGATTCATTTAGCAGAATGGGACTGCAAAGAGACAGATTCAGTGAGCAGAGCTGGACTGTAAAGAGGGAGATTCAGTGAGCAGAGCGGGATTGTAAGTGAGATATTCAGTGAACAGAGCGGGGCTGTAAAGAGAGAGATTCAGTTAGAAGAGCTGGACTGTTAATTGAGAGAATCAGTTAGCAGGGCAGTACTTTAATGAGAGATTCAGTGAGCAGAGTGGGACTGTAAAGAGAGAGATTCAGTGAGAAGAGTTGGACTATAAATCGAGAGGTTCAGATAGCAGAGCAGGACTGTAAAGAGACAGAGGCTGTAAAGAGAGAAATTCAGTGAGCAGAGCGGGGCTATAAAGAGGGAGATTCAGTTAGAAGAGCTGGACTGTTAATTGAGAGGTTCAGTTAGCAGGGCAGTACTTTAATGATAGTGATTCAGTGAGCAGAGCAGGACTGTAAAGAGAGAGATTCAGTGAGCAGAGCGGGGTTGTACAGAGAGAGATTCAGTGAGCAGAGCGGGGCTGTAAAGAGAGAGATTCAGTGAGCAGAGTGGGGTTGTACAGAGAGAGATTAAGTGAGCAGAGCGGGACTGTAAAGAGACAGCTTCAGTGAGTAGAGCGGGTGTGTAGAGAGAGAGATTCATTGAGCAGAGCGGGACTGTAAAACGAGAGATTCAGTTAGCAGAGCGGTGCTGTAAAGAGAGAGATTCAGTGAGCAGAGCGGGACTGTAAATCGAGTGGTTCAGTTAGCAGAGCAGGACTTTAAGAAGAGAGATTCAGTGAACAAAGGGGGACTGTAAATCGAGAGTTTCAGTTAGCAGAGCAGGACTTTAAGAAGACGGATTCAGTGAACAAAGGGGGACTGTAAATCGAGAGTTTCAGTTAGCAGAGCAGGACTTCAAAGAGCAAGATTCAGTGAGCAGAGTGGGACTGTAAAGAGAGAGATTCAGTGAGCAGAGCGGGGTGGTAAAGAGAGAGATTCAGTGAGCAGAGCAGAGAGGTAAAGAGGGAGATTCAGTGAGCAGAACAGGTCTGTACAGAGAGAGGTTCAGTGACTGAGTGGGACTGTAAAGAGAGAGATTCAGTGAGCACAACGGGAATGTAAACCGAGAGATTCAGTGAGCAGAGCGGGGTTGTAAAGAGAGATATTCAGGGAATGGGGCGTGACTTTAAAGAGAGATTCAGTGAGCAGAGCAGAGATACATAGAGAGAGATTCAGTGAGCAGTGACGTATTTTAAAGGGAGAGATTCAGTGAGCAGAGTGGGACTGTAAAGAGACAGGTTCAGTGAGTAGAGCGGGGGTGTAGAGAGAGAGATTCAGGGAGCAGAGCGGTGCTGTAAAGGGAGAAATTCGGTGAGCAGAGGGGTTGTAAAGAGTAATTCAGTGAGCGATGTGAGGCTGTAATGAGAGAGATTCAATGAGCATAGCAGAGAGGTAAAGAGAGAGATTCAGTGAGCAGAGCGGGACTGTAAAGAGGGAGATTCAATGAGCAAACCCCAACTGTAATGTGAGACATTCAGTGTGCAGAACAGCGCTGTAAATGGAGAGATTCATTTAGCAGATCGGGACTGTGAAGAGAGAGATTCAGTGAAGAGAAAGGGACTGTAACGAGGGAGATTCATTTAGAAGAGCGGGGCTGTAAAGAGAGAGATTCAGTGAGCAGAGCGGGGCTGTAAAGAGAGAGTTTCATTGAAAAGATCTGGATTTAAGGAGAGGGTTTCATTAGCAGAGCGGGCCTATAAAGAGAGAGATTCAGTGAGCAGAGCAGGACTGTAAAGGGAGATATTCAGTAAACAGGGTGAGACTTTAAAGAGAGAGATTCCGTGAGCAGAGCGGGATTGTAAAGGGAGAGATTCAGTTAGAAGAGCTGGACTGTTAATTCAGAGGTTCAGTTAGCAGGGCAGTACTTTACTGAGAGAGATTCAGTGAGCAGAGTGGAAATGTAAAGAGAGAGATTCAGTGAGAAGAGCTGGACTGTTAATCGAGAGGTTCAGTTAGGAGAGCAGGACTGTAAATAGACAGATTCAGTGAGCAGAGCAGGACTGTAAATGGAGAGATTCAGTGAGCAGAGCGGGACTGTAAATGGAGAGATTCAGTGAGCAGAGCAGAGATATATAGAGAGAGATTCAGTGAGCAGTGACGTATTTTAAAGGGAGAGATTCAGTGAGTAGAGCGGGACTGCAAAGAGAGAGATTCAATGAGCGTAGCAGAGAGGTAAAGAGAGAGATTCAGTGAGCAGGGCGGGGATATAAAGAGAGAGATTCAGTGAGCAGTGACGTATTTTAAAGGGAGAGATTCATTGAACAGAGCGGGACTGTAAACAGAGAGATTCAGGGAGCAGAGCGGTGCTGTAAAGGGAGAAATTCAGTGAGCAGAGGGGCTGTGAAGAGTAATTCAGTGAGCAGAGCCGGGGTGTAATGAGAGAGATTCAATGAGCGTAGCAGAGAGGTAAAGAGAGAGATTCAGTTAGAACAGCTGGACTGTTAATCGAGAGGTTCAGTTAGCATGGCGTTACTTTAACGAGAGAGATTCAGTGAGCAGAGCGGGACTGTAAATGGAGAGATTCAGTGAGCAGAGCAGAGATATATAGAGAGAGATTCAGTGAGCAGAGCAGAGATATGTAGAGAGAGATTCAGTGAGCAGTGACGTATTTTAAAGGAAGAGATTCAGTGAATAGAGCGGGACTGTAAAGAGAGTGGTTCAGTTAGCAGGGCAGTACTTTAACGAGAGAGATTCAGTGAGCAGAGCGGGACTGTAAACCGAGTGGTTCAGTTAGCAGAGCAGGACATTAAGGAGAGAGATTCAGTGAACAAAGGGGGACTGTAAATCGAGAGTTTCAGTTAGCAGTGCAGGACTTTAAAGAGCAAGATTCAGTGAGCAGAGCGGGACTGCAAATCGATTCAGTGAGCAGAGCGGGACTGTAAAGGGAGAGATTCAGTGAGCAGAGCGGGACTGTAAATCAAGTGGTTCAGTTAGCAGAGCAGGACTTTAAGGAGAGAGATTCAGTGAAAAAAGGGGGAGTGTAAATCGAGAGTTTCAGTTAGCAGAGCAGGACTTTAAAGAGCAAGATTCAGTGAGCAGAGCGGGACTGTAAAGAGACAGAGGCTGTAAAGAGAGAGATTCAGTGAGCAGAGCGGGACTGTAAATCAAGTGGTTCAGTTAGCAGAGCAGGACTTTAAGGAGAGAGATTCAGTGAAAAAAGGGGGAGTGTAAATCGAGAGTTTCAGTTAGCAGAGCAGGACTGTAACGAGAGAGATTCAGTGAACAGATTGGGAATTTAAAGAGAGAGATTCAGTGAGCAGAGCAGGACTGTTAAGATAGAGATTCAGTTTGCAGAAAGGGGTTAAAAAGTGAGAGGTTCAGTGAACAGAGCCATACTTTAAAAAGAGAGATTCAGTGAGCAGAGCGGGACTGGAAAGAGAGAGATTCAGTGAGTGGAGAAGGACTTTAAAGAGAGAGATTCAGTGAGCAGAGCAGGATTGTGAATCGAGGCGTTCAGTTAGCAGGGCAGTACTTTTAATAGAGAGATTCAGTGAGCAGAGCGGGACTATAAATCGAGAGTTTCAGTTAGCAGAGCAGGACTTTAAAGAGCGAGTTTCAGTGAGCAGAGCGGGACTGTAAATTGATTCTGTGAGCAGAGCTGGACTGTCAAGAGAGAGATTCAGTGAGCAGAGCTGGACTGTAAAGAGAGAGATTCAGTGAGCAGAACGGGACTGTAAACGGAGAGATTCAGGGAGCAGAGCGTGGCAGTTACGAGAGTGATTCAGTGAGCAGAGCAGGGAGGGAAAGAGAGAGATTCTTTGAGCTGAGCAGGGCTGTACAGAGAGAGGTTCAGTAACAGAGCGAGACTGTAAAGAGAGACATTCAGTGAGCACAACGGGAATGTAAACCAAGAGATTCAGTGAGCAGAGCGGGGTTGTAAAGAGAGAGATTCATGGTGCAGACCGGGACTGTAAAGAGAGAGATTCAGTGAGCAGAGCGGGACTGTAAAGAGAGGGATTCAGTGAGCAGAGCGGGACTGTACAGAGAGAGGTGCAGTGACAGAGTGGGACTGTAAAGAGTGAGATTCAGTGAGCAGAGCGGGACTGTAAATTGAGAGATACAGTGAGCAGAGCCGGAATGTAAACCGAGAGATTCAGTGAGCAGAGCGGGGTTGGAAACATAGCTATTCAGGGTGCAGAGCTGGACTTAAAGAGTGAGATTCAGTGAGCAGAGCAGTGGAGTAAAGAGAGAGATTCGGTGACCAGAGCAGGGCTGTAAAGAGGGAGATTCAGTGAGCAAACCCGGACTGTAATGTCAGAGATTCAGTGAGCAGAGCAGGGCTGTAAAGGGAGAGATTCATTTAGCTGATTGGGACTGTAAAGAGAGAGATTCATTGAAGAGAAAGGGACTGTAATGAGAGAGATTCAGTTAGAAGAGCGGGGCTGTAAAGAGAGGGATTCAGTGAACAGATTGGGAATTTAAAGAGAGAGGTTCAGTGAGCAGAGGGGGACTGTAAAGACAGGGATTCAATTCACAGAAAGGGGTTATAAAGTGAGAGGTTCAGTGAACAGAACCGTACTTTTAAAAGAGAGATTCAGTGCGCAGAGCGGGACTGGAAAGAGAGACATTCAGTCAGCAAAGCAGGACTGTAAAGGGAGAGATTCAGTGAGCAGAGCAGGACTTTAAGGAGAGAGATTCAGTGAGCAGAGCGGGACTGTAACGAGAGAGATACAGTGAGCAGAGCGGGGTTGTAACGAGAGAGATACAGTGAACAGATTGGGAATTTAAAGAGAGAGATTCAGTGAGCAGAGCAGGATTGTGAATCGAGGCGTTCAGTTAGCAGGGCAGTACTTTTAATAGAGAGATTCAGTGAGCAGAGCGGGACTATAAATCGAGAGTTTCAGTTAGCAGAGCGGGACTGTAAATTGATTCTGTGAGCAGAGCTGGACTGTAAAGAGAGAGATTCAGGGAGCAGAACGGGACTGTAAACGGAGAGATTCAGGGAGCAGAGCGTGGCAGTTACGAGAGAGATTCAGTGAGCAGAGCAGGGAGGGAAAGAGAGAGATTCTTTGAGCAGAGCAGGGCTGTACAGAGAGAGGTTCAGTAACAGAGCGGGACTGTAAAGAGAGACATTCAGTGAGCACAACGGGAATGTAAACCAAGAGATTCAGTGAGCAGAGCGGGGTTGTAAAGAGAGAGATTCATGGTGCAGAGCGGGACTGTAAAGAGAGGGATTCACTGAGCAGAGCGGGACTTTAAAGAGAGAGATTCAGTGAGCAGAGTGGGTCTTTAAAGAGAGAGATTCAGTGAGCAGAGCGGGACAATAAATAGTTGAAAACAATAAATAGATTCAGTGAACAGAGCGGGACTGTAAAGAGAGAGATTCATTTAGCAGAGCGGGACTGTAAAGAGAGAGATTCATTTAGCAGAGCGGGACTGTAAAGAGAGAGATTCATTTAGCAGAGCGGGACTGTAAAGAAGAGATTCACTGAGCAGAGCGGGACTGTAAACAGAGAGATTCAGTGAGCAGAGCAGAGCTGTAAAGAAATACATTCATTTAGCAAAACGGGACTGTAAAGAGAGAGATTCAGTCAGCTGAGCGGTGCTATAAAGGGAGAAATGCAGTGAGCAGAGTGGGGTTATAAAGAGTATTTCAGTGAACAAAGCAGGGGTGTAATGAGAGAGATTCAATGAGCAGAGCGGTGGAGTAAAGAGTGAGATTCAGTGACCAGAGCGGGGCTGTAAAGAGGGAGATTCAGTGAGCAGAGCAGGACTGTAAAGAGATAGATTCAGTGAGCAGAGCGGTGCTATAAAGGGAGAAATGCAGTGAGCAGAGTGGGGTTATAAAGAGTATTTCAGTGAACAAAGCAGGGGTGTAATGAGAGAGATTCAATGAGCAGAGCGGTGGAGTAAAGAGGGAGATTCAGTGACCAGAGCAGGGCTGTAAAGAGGGAGATTCAGTGAGCAAAGCCGGACTGTAATGTGAGACATTCAGTGAGCAGAGCAGCACTGTAAAGGGAGAGATTCATTTAGCAGATCGGGACTGTAAAGAGAGAGATTCAGTGAAGAGAAAGGGACTGTAACGAGAGAGATTCAGTTAGAAGAGCGGGACTGTAATGAGAGCGATAGAGTGAGCAGAGTGGGACTGTAAATAGAGAGATTCAGTGAACAGATTGGGACTGTAAATAGAGAGATTCAGTGAGCAGAGCGGGGCTGTAAATAGAGAGATTCAGTGAACAGATTGGGAATTTAAAGAGAGACATTCAGTGCGCAGAGCTGGACAGCAAAGACAGAGATTCAGTTAGCAGAAAAGGGTTATAAAGTGAGAGGTTCAGTGAACAGAGCCATACTTTAAAAAGAGAGATTCAGTGAGCAGAGCGGGACTGTAAATTGAGAGGTTCAGTTAGCAGAGCAGGACTTTAAAGAACGAGATTCAGTGAGCAGAGCGGGACTGTAAATAGATTCTGTGAGCAGAGCTGGACTGTCAAGAGAGAGATTCAGTGAGCAGAGCGGGGATATAAAGAGAGAGATTCAGTGAGCAGAGCGGGACTGTAAAGAGAGAGATTCAGTGAGCAGGGCGGGGTTATAAAGAGAGAGATTCAGTGAGCAGAGCGGGACTGTAAAGAGAGAGATTCAGTGAGCAGGGCGGGGATATAAAGAGAGAGATTCAGTGAGCAGAGCGGGACTGTAAAGAGAGAGATTCAGTGAGCAGGGCGGGGTTATAAAGAGAGAGATTCAGTGAGCAGAGCGGGACTGTAAAGAGAGAGATTCAGTGAGCAGGGCGGGGTTATAAAGAGAGAGATTCAGTGAGCAGGGCGGGGTTATAAAGAGAGAGAAACAGTGAGCAGTGACGTATTTTAAAGGGAGAGATTCATTGAACAGAGCGGGACTGTAAACAGAGAGATTCAGGGAGCAGAGCGGTGCTGTAAAGGGAGAAATTCAGTGAGCAGAGGGGCTGTGAAGAGTAATTCAGTGAGCAGAGCCGGGGTGTAATGAGAGAGATTCAATGAGCGTAGCAGAGAGGTAAAGAGAGAGATTCAGTTAGAACAGCTGGACTGTTAATCGAGAGGTTCAGTTAGCATGGCGTTACTTTAACGAGAGAGATTCAGTGAGCAGAGCGGGACTGTAAATGGAGAGATTCAGTGAGCAGAGCAGAGATATATAGAGAGAGATTCAGTGAGCAGAGCAGAGATATGTAGAGAGAGATTCAGTGAGCAGTGACGTATTTTAAAGGAAGAGATTCAGTGAATAGAGCGGGACTGTAAAGAGAGTGGTTCAGTTAGCAGGGCAGTACTTTAACGAGAGAGATTCAGTGAGCAGAGCGGGACTGTAAATCGAGTGGTTCAGTTAGCAGAGCAGGACATTAAGGAGAGAGATTCAGTGAACAAAGGGGGACTGTAAATCGAGAGTTTCAGTTAGCAGTGCAGGACTTTAAAGAGCAAGATTCAGTGAGCAGAGCGGGACTGCAAATCGATTCAGTGAGCAGAGCGGGACTGTAAAGGGAGAGATTCAGTGAGCAGAGCGGGACTGTAAATCAAGTGGTTCAGTTAGCAGAGCAGGACTTTAAGGAGAGAGATTCAGTGAAAAAAGGGGGAGTGTAAATCGAGAGTTTCAGTTAGCAGAGCAGGACTTTAAAGAGCAAGATTCAGTGAGCAGAGCGGGACTGTAAAGAGACAGAGGCTGTAAAGAGAGAGATTCAGTGAGCAGAGCGGGACTGTAAATCAAGTGGTTCAGTTAGCAGAGCAGGACTTTAAGGAGAGAGATTCAGTGAAAAAAGGGGGAGTGTAAATCGAGAGTTTCAGTTAGCAGAGCAGGACTGTAACGAGAGAGATTCAGTGAACAGATTGGGAATTTAAAGAGAGAGATTCAGTGAGCAGAGCAGGACTGTTAAGATAGAGATTCAGTTTGCAGAAAGGGGTTAAAAAGTGAGAGGTTCAGTGAACAGAGCCATACTTTAAAAAGAGAGATTCAGTGAGCAGAGCAGGATTGTGAATCGAGGCGTTCAGTTAGCAGGGCAGTACTTTTAATAGAGAGATTCAGTGAGCAGAGCGGGACTATAAATCGAGAGTTTCAGTTAGCAGAGCAGGACTTTAAAGAGCGAGTTTCAGTGAGCAGAGCGGGACTGTAAATTGATTCTGTGAGCAGAGCTGGACTGTAAAGAGAGAGATTCAGTGAGCAGAACGGGACTGTAAACGGAGAGATTCAGGGAGCAGAGCGTGGCAGTTACGAGAGTGATTCAGTGAGCAGAGCAGGGAGGGAAAGAGAGAGATTCTTTGAGCTGAGCAGGGCTGTACAGAGAGAGGTTCAGTAACAGAGCGAGACTGTAAAGAGAGACATTCAGTGAGCACAACGGGAATGTAAACCAAGAGATTCAGTGAGCAGAGCGGGGTTGTAAAGAGAGAGATTCATGGTGCAGACCGGGACTGTAAAGAGAGAGATTCAGTGAGCAGAGCGGGACTGTAAAAAGAGGGATTCAGTGAGCAGAGCGGGACTGTACAGAGAGAGGTGCAGTGACAGAGTGGGACTGTAAAGAGTGAGATTCAGTGAGCAGAGCGGGACTGTAAATTGAGAGATACAGTGAGCAGAGCCGGAATGTAAACCGAGAGATTCAGTGAGCAGAGCGGGGTTGGAAACATAGCTATTCAGGGTGCAGAGCTGGACTTAAAGAGTGAGATTCAGTGAGCAGAGCAGTGGAGTAAAGAGAGAGATTCGGTGACCAGAGCAGGGCTGTAAAGAGGGAGATTCAGTGAGCAAACCCGGACTGTAATGTCAGAGATTCAGTGAGCAGAGCAGGGCTGTAAAGGGAGAGATTCATTTAGCTGATTGGGACTGTAAAGAGAGAGATTCATTGAAGAGAAAGGGACTGTAATGAGAGAGATTCAGTTAGAAGAGCGGGGCTGTAAAGAGAGGGATTCAGTGAACAGATTGGGAATTTAAAGAGAGAGATTCAGTGAGCAGAGGGGGACTGTAAAGACAGGGATTCAATTCACAGAAAGGGGTTATAAAGTGAGAGGTTCAGTGAACAGAACCGTACTTTTAAAAGAGAGATTCAGTGCGCAGAGCGGGACTGGAAAGAGAGACATTCAGTCAGCAAAGCAGGACTGTAAAGGGAGAGATTCAGTGAGCAGAGCAGGACTTTAAGGAGAGAGATTCAGTGAGCAGAGCGGGACTGTAACGAGAGAGATACAGTGAGCAGAGCGGGGTTGTAACGAGAGAGATACAGTGAACAGATTGGGAATTTAAAGAGAGAGATTCAGTGAGCAGAGCAGGATTGTGAATCGAGGCGTTCAGTTAGCAGGGCAGTACTTTTAATAGAGAGATTCAGTGAGCAGAGCGGGACTATAAATCGAGAGTTTCAGTTAGCAGAGCGGGACTGTAAATTGATTCTGTGAGCAGAGCTGGACTGTAAAGAGAGAGATTCAGGGAGCAGAACGGGACTGTAAACGGAGAGATTCAGGGAGCAGAGCGTGGCAGTTACGAGAGAGATTCAGTGAGCAGAGCAGGGAGGGAAAGAGAGAGATTCTTTGAGCAGAGCAGGGCTGTACAGAGAGAGGTTCAGTAACAGAGCGGGACTGTAAAGAGAGACATTCAGTGAGCACAACGGGAATGTAAACCAAGAGATTCAGTGAGCAGAGCGGGGTTGTAAAGAGAGAGATTCATGGTGCAGAGCGGGACTGTAAAGAGAGGGATTCACTGAGCAGAGCGGGACTTTAAAGAGAGAGATTCAGTGAGCAGAGTGGGTCTTTAAAGAGAGAGATTCAGTGAGCAGAGCGGGACAATAAATAGATTCAGTGAACAGAGCGGGACTGTAAAGAGAGAGATTCATTTAGCAGAGCGGGACTGTAAAGAGAGAGATTCATTTAGCAGAGCGGGACTGTAAAGAGAGAGATTCATTTAGCAGAGCGGGACTGTAAAGAAGAGATTCACTGAGCAGAGCGGGACTGTAAACAGAGAGATTCAGTGAGCAGAGCAGAGCTGTAAAGAAATACATTCATTTAGCAAAACGGGACTGTAAAGAGAGAGATTCAGTCAGCTGAGCGGTGCTATAAAGGGAGAAATGCAGTGAGCAGAGTGGGGTTATAAAGAGTATTTCAGTGAACAAAGCAGGGGTGTAATGAGAGAGATTCAATGAGCAGAGCGGTGGAGTAAAGAGTGAGATTCAGTGACCAGAGCGGGGCTGTAAAGAGGGAGATTCAGTGAGCAGAGCAGGACTGTAAAGAGATAGATTCAGTGAGCAGAGCGGTGCTATAAAGGGAGAAATGCAGTGAGCAGAGTGGGGTTATAAAGAGTATTTCAGTGAACAAAGCAGGGGTGTAATGAGAGAGATTCAATGAGCAGAGCGGTGGAGTAAAGAGGGAGATTCAGTGACCAGAGCAGGGCTGTAAAGAGGGAGATTCAGTGAGCAAAGCCGGACTGTAATGTGAGACATTCAGTGAGCAGAGCAGCACTGTAAAGGGAGAGATTCATTTAGCAGATCGGGACTGTAAAGAGAGAGATTCAGTGAAGAGAAAGGGACTGTAACGAGAGAGATTCAGTTAGAAGAGCGGGACTGTAATGAGAGCGATAGAGTGAGCAGAGTGGGACTGTAAATAGAGAGATTCAGTGAACAGATTGGGAATTTAAAGAGAGACATTCAGTGCGCAGAGCTGGACAGCAAAGACAGAGATTCAGTTAGCAGAAAAGGGTTATAAAGTGAGAGGTTCAGTGAACAGAGCCATACTTTAAAAAGAGAGATTCAGTGAGCAGAGCGGGACTGTAAATTGAGAGGTTCAGTTAGCAGAGCAGGACTTTAAAGAACGAGATTCAGTGAGCAGAGCGGGACTGTAAATAGATTCTGTGAGCAGAGCTGAACTGTCAAGAGAGAGATTCAGTGAGCAGAGCGGGGATATAAAGAGAGAGATTCAGTGAGCAGAGCGGGACTGTAAAGAGAGAGATTCAGTGAGCAGGGCGGGGTTATAAAGAGAGAGATTCAGTGAGCAGAGCGGGACTGTAAAGAGAGAGATTCAGTGAGCAGGGCGGGGTTATAAAGAGAGAGATTCAGTGAGCAGAGCGGGACTGTAAAGAGAGATTCAGTGAGTAGAGCGGGACTGTAAAGAGAGAGATTCAGTGAGCAGGGCGGGGTTATAAAGAGAGAGATTCAGTGAGCAGGGCGGGGTTATAAAGAGAGAGATTCAGTGAGCAGGGCGGGGTTATAAAGAGAGAGATTCAGTGAGCAGTGACGTATTTTAAAGGGAGAGATTCATTGAACAGAGCGGGACTGTAAACAGAGAGATTCAGGGTGTAGAGCGGTGCTGTAAAGGGAGAAATTCAGTGAGCAGAGGGGCTGTGAAGAGTAATTCAGTGAGCAGAGCCGGGGTGTAATGAGAGAGATTCAATGGGCGTAGCAGAGAGGTAAAGAGAGAGATTCAGTTAGAACAGCTGGACTGTTAATCGAGAGGTTCAGTTAGCATGGCGTTACTTTAACGAGAGAGATTCAGTGAGCAGAGCGGGACTGTAAATGGAGAGATTCATTTAGCTGATTGGGACTGTAAAGAGAGAGATTCATTGAAGAGAAAGGGACTGTAATGAGAGAGATTCAGTTAGAAGAGCGGGGCTGTAAAGAGAGGGATTCAGTGAACAGATTGGGAATTTAAAGAGAGAGATTCAGTGAGCAGAGGGGGACTGTAAAGACAGGGATTCAATTCACAGAAAGGGGTTATAAAGTGAGAGGTTCAGTGAACAGAACCGTACTTTTAAAAGAGAGATTCAGTGCGCAGAGCGGGACTGGAAAGAGAGACATTCAGTCAGCAAAGCAGGACTGTAAAGGGAGAGATTCAGTGAGCAGAGCAGGACTTTAAGGAGAGAGATTCAGTGAGCAGAGCGGGACTGTAACGAGAGAGATACAGTGAGCAGAGCGGGGTTGTAACGAGAGAGATACAGTGAACAGATTGGGAATTTAAAGAGAGAGATTCAGTGAGCAGAGCAGGATTGTGAATCGAGGCGTTCAGTTAGCAGGGCAGTACTTTTAATAGAGAGATTCAGTGAGCAGAGCGGGACTATAAATCGAGAGTTTCAGTTAGCAGAGCGGGACTGTAAATTGATTCTGTGAGCAGAGCTGGACTGTAAAGAGAGAGATTCAGGGAGCAGAACGGGACTGTAAACGGAGAGATTCAGGGAGCAGAGCGTGGCAGTTACGAGAGAGATTCAGTGAGCAGAGCAGGGAGGGAAAGAGAGAGATTCTTTGAGCAGAGCAGGGCTGTACAGAGAGAGGTTCAGTAACAGAGCGGGACTGTAAAGAGAGACATTCAGTGAGCACAACGGGAATGTAAACCAAGAGATTCAGTGAGCAGAGCGGGGTTGTAAAGAGAGAGATTCATGGTGCAGAGCGGGACTGTAAAGAGAGGGATTCACTGAGCAGAGCGGGACTTTAAAGAGAGAGATTCAGTGAGCAGAGTGGGTCTTTAAAGAGAGAGATTCAGTGAGCAGAGCGGGACAATAAATAGATTCAGTGAACAGAGCGGGACTGTAAAGAGAGAGATTCATTTAGCAGAGCGGGACTGTAAAGAGAGAGATTCATTTAGCAGAGCGGGACTGTAAAGAGAGAGATTCATTTAGCAGAGCGGGACTGTAAAGAAGAGATTCACTGAGCAGAGCGGGACTGTAAACAGAGAGATTCAGTGAGCAGAGCAGAGCTGTAAAGAAATACATTCATTTAGCAAAACGGGACTGTAAAGAGAGAGATTCAGTCAGCTGAGCGGTGCTATAAAGGGAGAAATGCAGTGAGCAGAGTGGGGTTATAAAGAGTATTTCAGTGAACAAAGCAGGGGTGTAATGAGAGAGATTCAATGAGCAGAGCGGTGGAGTAAAGAGTGAGATTCAGTGACCAGAGCAGGGCTGTAAAGAGGGAGATTCAGTGAGCAGGGCGGGGATATAAAGAGAGAGATTCAGTGAGCAGAGCGGGACTGTAAAGAGAGAGATTCAGTGAGCAGGGCGGGGTTATAAAGAGAGAGATTCAGTGAGCAGAGCGGGACTGTAAAGAGAGAGATTCAGTGAGCAGGGCGGGGTTATAAATAGAGAGATTCAGTGAGCAGGGCGGGGTTATAAAGAGAGAGATTCAGTGAGCAGAGCGGGACTGTAAAGAGAGAGATTCAGTGAGCAGGGCGGGGTTATAAAGAGAGAGATTCAGTGAGCAGGGCGGGGTTATAAAGAGAGAGAAACAGTGAGCAGTGACGTATTTTAAAGGGAGAGATTCATTGAACAGAGCGGGACTGTAAACAGAGAGATTCAGGGTGCAGAGCGGTGCTGTAAAGGGAGAAATTCAGTGAGCAGAGGGGCTGTGAAGAGTAATTCAGTGAGCAGAGCCGGGGTGTAATGAGAGAGATTCAATGAGCGTAGCAGAGAGGTAAAGAGAGAGATTCAGTTAGAACAGCTGGACTGTTAATCGAGAGGTTCAGTTAGCATGGCGTTACTTTAACGAGAGAGATTCAGTGAGCAGAGCGGGACTGTAAATGGAGAGATTCATTTAGCTGATTGGGACTGTAAAGAGAGAGATTCATTGAAGAGAAAGGGACTGTAATGAGAGAGATTCAGTTAGAAGAGCGGGGCTGTAAAGAGAGGGATTCAGTGAACAGATTGGGAATTTAAAGAGAGAGATTCAGTGAGCAGAGGGGGACTGTAAAGACAGGGATTCAATTCACAGAAAGGGGTTATAAAGTGAGAGGTTCAGTGAACAGAACCGTACTTTTAAAAGAGAGATTCAGTGCGCAGAGCGGGACTGGAAAGAGAGACATTCAGTCAGCAAAGCAGGACTGTAAAGGGAGAGATTCAGTGAGCAGAGCAGGACTTTAAGGAGAGAGATTCAGTGAGCAGAGCGGGACTGTAACGAGAGAGATACAGTGAGCAGAGCGGGGTTGTAATGAGAGAGATACAGTGAACAGATTGGGAATTTAAAGAGAGAGATTCAGTGAGCAGAGCAGGATTGTGAATCGAGGCGTTCAGTTAGCAGGGCAGTACTTTTAATAGAGAGATTCAGTGAGCAGAGCGGGACTATAAATCGAGAGTTTCAGTGAGCAGAGCGGGACTGTAAATTGATTCTGTGAGCAGAGCTGGACTGTAAAGAGAGAGATTCAGGGAGCAGAACGGGACTGTAAACGGAGAGATTCAGGGAGCAGAGCGTGGCAGTTACGAGAGAGATTCAGTGAGCAGAGCAGGGAGGGAAAGAGAGAGATTCTTTGAGCAGAGCAGGGCTGTACAGAGAGAGGTTCAGTAACAGAGCGGGACTGTAAAGAGAGACATTCAGTGAGCACAACGGGAATGTAAACCAAGAGATTCAGTGAGCAGAGCGGGGTTGTAAAGAGAGAGATTCATGGTGCAGAGCGGGACTGTAAAGAGAGGGATTCACTGAGCAGAGCGGGACTTTAAAGAGAGAGATTCAGTGAGCAGAGTGGGTCTTTAAAGAGAGAGATTCAGTGAGCAGAGCGGGACAATAAATAGATTCAGTGAACAGAGCGGGACTGTAAAGAGAGAGATTCATTTAGCAGAGCGGGACTGTAAAGAGAGAGATTCATTTAGCAGAGCGGGACTGTAAAGAGAGAGATTCATTTAGCAGAGCGGGACTGTAAAGAAGAGATTCACTGAGCAGAGCGGGACTGTAAACAGAGAGATTCAGTGAGCAGAGCAGAGCTGTAAAGAAATACATTCATTTAGCAAAACGGGACTGTAAAGAGAGAGATTCAGTCAGCTGAGCGGTGCTATAAAGGGAGAAATGCAGTGAGCAGAGTGGGGTTATAAAGAGTATTTCAGTGAACAAAGCAGGGGTGTAATGAGAGAGATTCAATGAGCAGAGCGGTGGAGTAAAGAGTGAGATTCAGTGACCAGAGCGGGGCTGTAAAGAGGGAGATTCAGTGAGCAGAGCAGGACTGTAAAGAGATAGATTCAGTGAGCAGAGCGGTGCTATAAAGGGAGAAATGCAGTGAGCAGAGTGGGGTTATAAAGAGTATTTCAGTGAACAAAGCAGGGGTGTAATGAGAGAGATTCAATGAGCAGAGCGGTGGAGTAAAGAGGGAGATTCAGTGACCAGAGCAGGGCTGTAAAGAGGGAGATTCAGTGAGCAAAGCCGGACTGTAATGTGAGACATTCAGTGAGCAGAGCAGCACTGTAAAGGGAGAGATTCATTTAGCAGATCGGGACTGTAAAGAGAGAGATTCAGTGAAGAGAAAGGGACTGTAACGAGAGAGATTCAGTTAGAAGAGCGGGACTGTAATGAGAGCGATAGAGTGAGCAGAGTGGGACTGTAAATAGAGAGATTCAGTGAACAGATTGGGAATTTAAAGAGAGACATTCAGTGCGCAGAGCTGGACAGCAAAGACAGAGATTCAGTTAGCAGAAAAGGGTTATAAAGTGAGAGGTTCAGTGAACAGAGCCATACTTTAAAAAGAGAGATTCAGTGAGCAGAGCGGGACTGTAAATTGAGAGGTACAGTTAGCAGAGCAGGACTTTAAAGAACGAGATTCTGTGAGCAGAGCGGGACTGTCAAGAGAGAGATTCAGTGAGCAGAGCGGGGATATAAAGAGAGAGATTCAGTGAGCAGAGCGGGACTGTAAAGAGAGAGATTCAGTGAGCAGGGCGGGGTTATAAAGAGAGAGATTCAGTGAGCAGAGCGGGACTGTAAAGAGAGAGATTCAGTGAGCAGGGCGGGGATATAAAGAGAGAGATTCAGTGAGCAGAGCGGGACTGTAAAGAGAGAGATTCAGTGAGCAGGGCGGGGTTATAAAGAGAGAGATTCAGTGAGCAGAGCGGGACTGTAAAGAGAGAGATTCAGTGAGCAGGGCGGGGTTATAAAGAGAGAGATTCAGTGAGCAGGGCGGGGTTATAAAGAGAGAGAAACAGTGAGCAGTGACGTATTTTAAAGGGAGAGATTCATTGAACAGAGCGGGACTGTAAACAGAGAGATTCAGGGTGCAGAGCGGTGCTGTAAAGGGAGAAATTCAGTGAGCAGAGGGGCTGTGAAGAGTAATTCAGTGAGCAGAGCCGGGGTGTAATGGGAGAGATTCAATGAGCGTAGCAGAGAGGTAAAGAGAGAGATTCAGTTAGAACAGCTGGACTGTTAATCGAGAGGTTCAGTTAGCATGGCGTTACTTTAACGAGAGAGATTCAGTGAGCAGAGCGGGACTGTAAATGGAGAGATTCAGTGAGCAGAGCAGAGATATATAGAGAGAGATTCAGTGAGCAGAGCAGAGATATGTAGAGAGAGATTCAGTGAGCAGTGACGTATTTTAAAGGAAGAGATTCAGTGAATAGAGCGGGACTGTAAAGAGAGTGGTTCAGTTAGCAGGGCAGTACTTTAACGAGAGAGATTCAGTGAGCAGAGCGGGACTGTAAATCGAGTGGTTCAGTTAGCAGAGCAGGACATTAAGGAGAGAGATTCAGTGAACAAAGGGGGACTGTAAATTGAGATTTTCAGTTGGCAGAGCAGGACTTTAAAGAGCATGATTCAGTGAGCAGAGCGGGACTGTAAATCGATTCAGTGAGCAGAGCGGGACTGTAAAGAGAGAGATTCAGTGAGCAGAGCGGGACTATAAAGAGAGAGATTCAGTGAGCAGAGCGGGACTGTAAATCGATTCAGTGAGCAGAGCGGGACTGTAAAGAGAGAGATTCAGTGAGCAGAGCGCTGGAGTAAAGAGAGAGATTCAGTGACCAGAGCGGGGCTGTAAAGAGGGAGATTCAGTGGGCAAACTCGGACTGTAATGTGAGACATTCAGTGAGCAGAGCAGCGCTGTAAAGGGAGAGATTCATTTAGCAGATCGGGACTGTAAAGAGAGAGATTCAGTGAAGAGAAAGGGACTGTAACGAGAGAGATTCAGTGAGCAGAGCGGGGTTGTAAAGAGAGAGATTCAGTGAGCAGAGCGGGGTTGTAAAGAGAGAGATTCAGTGAGCAGAGCGGGGCTGTAAAGAGAGAGATTCATTTAGCAGAATGGTACTGTAAAGAGAGAGAGAGTGAGTGAACTGAACCGGACGGTAAAGAGATTCAGTTAGCAGAGCGGGGCTGTAACGGGAGAGATTCATTTAGCAGATCGTTACTGTAAAGAGAGAGTTTCAGTGTAGAGAAAGGGACTGTAATGAGAGAGATTCAGTTAGAAGAGTGGGGCTGTAAAGAGAGAGATTCAGTGAGCATTGCGGGGTTGTAAGGAGAGAAATTCAGTGAGCAGAGTGGGGCTGTTAAGAGAGAGTTTCAGTGAGCAGAGCTGGACTGTAAAGAGAGAGATTCAGTGAGCATTGCGGGGTTGTAAGGAGAGAGATTCAGTGAGCAGAGTGGGGCTGTTAAGAGAGAGATTCAGTGAGCAGAGCTGGACTGTAAAGAGAGAGATTCAGTGAGCAGAGTGGGACTGTAAAGAGAGATATTCACTTAGAAGAGCTGGACTGTTAATCGAGAGGTTCAGTTAGCAGGGCAGTACTTTAACCAGAGAGATTCAGTGTGCAGAGCGGGACTGTAAATTGAGAGATACAGTGAGCAGAGCCGTAATGTAAACTGAGGGATTCAGTGAGCAGTGCGGGGCTGTAAACATAGATATTCAGGGTGCAGAGCTGGACTTAAAGAGAGAGATTCAGTGAGCAGAGCAGTGGAGTAAAGAGAGAGATTCAGTGACCAGAGCAGGGCTGTAAAGAGGGAGATTCAGTGAGTAAACCCGGACTGTAATGTCAGAGATTCAGTGAGCAGAGCAGGGCTGTAAAGGGAGAGATTCATTTAGCTGATTGGGACTGTAAAGAGAGAGATTCATTGAAGAGAAAGGGACTGTAATGAAAGAGATTCAGTTAGAAGAGCGGGGCTGGAAAGAGAGGGATTCAGTGAACAGATTGGGAATTTAAAGAGAGAGATTCAGTGAGCAGAGGGGGACTGTAAAGACAGAGATTCAATTCACAGAAAGGGGTTATAAAGTGAGAGGTTCAGTGAACAGAACCGTACTTTTAAAAGAGAGATTCAGTGCGCAGAGCGGGACTGGAAAGAGAGACATTCAGTCAGCAAAGCAGGACTGTAAAGGGAGAGATTCAGTGAGCAGAGCAGGACTGTAATGAGTCAGATTCAGTGAGTGGAAATGGACTTTAAAGAGAGAGATTCAGTCAGCAGAGCATGACTGCAAATAGATTCACTGAGCTGAGCGTGACAGTAAAAAGAGAGATTCAGAGAGCAGAGTGGGACTGTAAAGAGAGATTCAGTGAGAAGAGTTGGATTATAAATCGAGAGGTTCAGATAGCAGAGCAGGACTGTAAAGAGACAGAGGCTGTAAAGAGAGAAATTCAGTGAGCAGAGCGGGGCTGTAAAGAGGGACCTTCAGTTAGAAGAGCTGGACTGTTAATTGAGAGGTTCAGTTAGCAGTGCAGTACTTTAATGATAGTGATTCAGTGAGCAGAGCAGGACTGTAAAGAGAGAGATTCAGTGAGCAGAGCTGGACTGTAAAGAGAGAGATTCAGTGAGCAGAGCGGGGCTGTAAAGAGAGAGATTCAGTGAGCAGAGCTGGACCGCAAAGAGAGAGATTCAGTGAGCAGAGTGGGTCTGTAAAGAGAGAGATTCAGTTAGAAGAGCAGGACTGTTAATTGAGAGGTTCAGTTAGCAGGGCAGTACTTTAATGAGAGAGATTCAGTGAGCAGAGCGGGGTTGTAAAGAGAGAGATTCAGTGAGCAGAGCTGGAGTGTTAATCGAGAGGTTCAGTGAGCAGAGCGGGGTTGTAAAGAGAGAGATTCAGTGAGCAGAGCTGGAGTGTTAATCGAGAGATTCAGTGAGCAGAGCTGGAGTGTTAATCGAGAGTTTCAGTTAGCAGAGCGGGACTGTAAAGAGTGAGTTTCAGTGAGCAGAGCGGTATTGTGAAGGGAGATATTCAGTAAACAGGCCGAGACTTTAAAGAGAGAGATTCAGTGAGCAGAGCGGGGATATAAAGAGAGATATTCAGAGAGCAGAGCAGTATTGTAAAGAGAGATATTCAGTGAACAGGGCGAGACTTTAAAGTGAGAGATTCAGTGAGCAGAGCGGGGCTGTAAAGAGAGAGATTCAGTTAGAAGAGCTGGACTGTTAATTGAGAGAATCAGTTAGCAGGGCAGTGCTTTAATGAGAGAGATTCAGTGAGCTGAGCAGGACTGCAAAGAGAGAGATTCAGTGAACAGAGCGGGGTTGTAAAGCGAGAGATTCAGTGAGCAGAGCTGGACTGTAAAAAGAGATTCAGTGATCAGAGCGGGACTGTAAAGAGATACATTCAGTGAGAAGAGTTGGATTATAAATCGAGAGGTTCAGATAGCAGAGCAGGACTGTAAAGAGACAGAGGCTGTAAAGAGAGAAATTCAGTGAGCAGAGCAGGGTTGTACAGAGAGAGATTCAGTGAGCAGAGCAGGGTTGTACAGAGAGAGATTCAGTGAGCAGAGCGGGACTGTAAAGAGAGACATTCAGTGAGCAGAGCTGGACTGTAAAGAGAGATTCAGTTAGCAGAGCGGTGCTGTAAAGGGAGAAATTCAGTGGCAGAGGGGTTGAAAAGAGTAATTCAGTGAGCAGAGCGGGGGTGTAATAAGAGATTCAATGAGTATAGCAGAGAGGTAAAGAGAGAGATTCAGTGAGCAGAGCGGGGTTGTAAAGAGAGAGATTAATTTAGCAGAATGGGACTGTAAATGGAGAGATTCAGTGAAGAGAAAGGGACTGTAACGAGAGAGATTCAGTTCGAAGAGCGGGGCTGTAAAGAGAGAGATTCAGTGAACAGATCGGGACTTTAAAGAGAGAGTTTCAGTTAGCAGAGCAGGACAGTAAAGAGAGAGATTCAGTGAGCAGTGCGGGGTTGTAAGGAGAGAGACTCAGAGAGCAGAGTGGGGATGTAAAGAGAGAGATTCAGTGAGAAGAGCTGGACTGTTAATCGAGAGGTTCAGTTCGCAGGGCAGTACATTAACGAGAGAGGTTCAGTGAGCAGAGCGGGACTGTAAAGCGACAGATTCAGTGAGCAGAGCGGGACTGTAAAGAGAGAGTTTCAGTGAGCAGAGCGGTATTGTGAAGGGAGATATTCAGTAAACAGGGCGAGACTTTAAAGAGAGAGATTCCGTGAGCAGAGCGGGGATATAAAGAGAGAAATTCAGAGAGCAGAGCGGGATTGTAAAGAGAGATATTCAGTGAACAGGGCGAGACTTTAAAGAGAGTGATTCAGTGAGCAGAGCGGGATTGTAAAGAGAGAGCTTCAGTGAGCAGAGTGTGGCTGCAAACAGCGAGATTCAATGAGCCAACAGGGTCTGTAAGAAGAGAAATTCAGTGAGCAGAGCGGGGCTGGAAAGAGAGAGATTCAGTTAGAAGAGCTGGACTGTTAATTGAGAGGTTCAGTTAGCAGGGCATTACTTTAATGAGAGAAATTCAGTGAGCAGAGCGGAACTGTAAAGAGAGAGATTCAGTGAACAGAGCGGTGTTGTAAAGCGAGAGATTCAGTGAGAAGAGTTGGACTGTTAATCGAGAGGTTCAGTTAGCAGAGCAGGACTGTAAAGAAACAGATTCAGTGAGCAGAGCTGGACTGTAAAGAGAGAGATTCAGTGAGCAGTGACGTATTTTAAAGGGAGAGATTCAGTGAGCAGAGCGGGACTGCAAAGAGACAGCTTCAGTGAGTAGATCGGGGGTGTAGAGAGAGAGATTGATTGAGCAGAGCGGGACTGTAATCAGAGAGATTCAGTGAGCAGAGCGGTGCTGTAAAGGGAGAAATTCAGTGAGCAGAGGGGTTGCAAAGAGTAAGTCAGTGAGCAGAGTGGGGGTGTAATGAGAGAGATTCAATGAAAATAGCAGGGAGGTAAAGAGAGAGATTCAGTGAGCAGAGCGGGGCTGTAAAGAGAGAGATTCATTTAGCAGAATGGGACTGTAAAGAGAGAGATTCAGTGTGCAGAGCAGGACTGTAAAGAGAGAGATTCAGTGAGCAGAGCGGGGTTGTAAAGAGAGAGATTCAGTGAGCAGAGCGGGGTTGTAAAGAGAGAGATTCAGTGAGCAGAGCGGGGCTGTAAAGAGAGAGATTCATTTAGCAGAATGGTACTGTAAAGAGAGAGAGAGTGAGTGAACTGAACCGGACGGTAAAGAGATTCAGTTAGCAGAGCGGGGCTGTAACGGGAGAGATTCATTTAGCAGATCGTTACTGTAAAGAGAGAGTTTCAGTGTAGAGAAAGGGACTGTAATGAGAGAGATTCAGTTAGAAGAGTGGGGCTGTAAAGAGAGAGATTCAGTGAGCATTGCGGGGTTGTAAGGAGAGAAATTCAGTGAGCAGAGTGGGGCTGTTAAGAGAGAGTTTCAGTGAGCAGAGCTGGACTGTAAAGAGAGAGATTCAGTGAGCATTGCGGGGTTGTAAGGAGAGAGATTCAGTGAGCAGAGCTGGACTGTAAAGAGAGAGATTCAGTGAGCAGAGTGGGACTGTAAAGAGAGATATTCACTTAGAAGAGCTGGACTGTTAATCGAGAGGTTCAGTTAGCAGGGCAGTACTTGAACCAGAGAGATTCAGTGAGCAGAGCGGGACTGTAAATCGAGTGGTTCAGTTAGCAGAGCAGGACATTAAGGAAAGAGATTCAGTGAAAAAAGTGGGACTGTAAATCGAGATTTTCAGTTGGCAGAGCAGGACTTTAAAGAGCATGATTCAGTGAGCAGAGCGGGACTGTAAATCGATTCAGTGAGCAGAGCGGGACTGTAAAGAGAGAGATTCAGTGAGCAGAGCGGGACTGTAAAGAGAGAGATTCAGTGAGCAGAGCGGGGCTGTAAAGAGAGAGATTCAGTGAGCAGAGCGGGACTGTAAATCGATTCAGTGAGCAGAGCGGGACTGTAAAGAGAGAGATTCAGTGAGCAGAGCGCTGGAGTAAACAGAGAGATTCAGTGACCAGAGCGGGGCTGTAAAGAGGGAGATTCAGTGGGCAAACTCGGACTGTAATGTGAGACATTCAGTGAGCAGAGCAGCGCTGTAAAGGGAGAGATTCATTTAGCAGATCGGGACTGTAAAGAGAGAGATTCAGTGAAGAGAAAGGGACTGTAACGAGAGAGATTCAGTTAGAAGAGCGGGGGTGTAAAGAGAGGGATTCAGTGAACAGATCGGGACTTTAAAGAGAGAGTTTCAGTTAGCAGAGTGGGGCAATAAAGAGAAACATTCAGTGAGCAGAGCAGGACTGTAAAGGGAGAGATTCACTGAGCAGAGCGGGGCTTGAAAGAGAGAGATTCAGTGAGCAGAGCGGGGCTGTAAAGAGAGAGATTCAGTTAGAAGAGCTGGACTGTTAATTGAGATGTTCAGTTAGCAGGGCAGTACTGTATTGAGAGAGTTTCAGTGAGCAGAGCGGGGTTGTAAAGTGAGAGATTCAGTGAGCAGAGCGGGACAGTAAAGAGAGAGATTCAGGGAGCAGAGCGGGGTTAAAAAGGGAGAGATTCAGTGAGCAGAGCTGGACTTTAAAGAGAGAGATTCAGTGAGCAGAGCGGGACTGTAAAGAGAGATTCAGTGAGCAGAGCTGGACTTTAAAGAGAGAGTTTCAGTTAGCAGAGTGGGGCAATAAAGAGAAACATTCAGTGAGCAGAGCAGGACTGTAAAGGGAGAGATTCACTGAGCAGAGCGGGGCTTGAAAGAGAGAGATTCAGTGAGCAGAGCGGGGCTGTAAAGAGAGAGATTCAGTTAGAAGAGCTGGACTGTTAATTGAGATGTTCAGTTAGCAGGGCAGTACTGTATTGAGAGAGTTTCAGTGAGCAGAGCGGGGTTGTAAAGTGAGAGATTCAGTGAGCAGAGCGGGACAGTAAAGAGAGAGATTCAGGGAGCAGAGCGGGGTTAAAAAGGGAGAGATTCAGTGAGCAGAGCTGGACTTTAAAGAGAGAGATTCAGTGAGCAGAGCGGGACTGTAAAGAGAGATTCAGTGAGCAGAGCTGGACTGTAAAGAGACAGATTCAGTGAGCAGAGCTGGACTGTAAAGAGAGAGATTCAGTGAGCAGAGCGGGATTGTAAAGGGAGATATTCAGTAAACAGGGCGAGACTTTAAACAGAGAGATTCCGTGAGCATGAGCGGGGATATAAAGAGAGAGATTCAGAGAGCAGAGCGGGATTGTAAAGAGAGAGATTCAGTTAGAAGAGCCTGACTGTTAATTCAGAGGTTCAGTTAGCAGGGCAGTACTTTACTGAGAGAGATTCAGTGAGCAGAGCGGTACTGTAAAGATAGAAATTCAGTGAACAGAGCGGGGTTGTAAAGCGAGAGATTCAGTGAGCAGAGATGGACTGTAAAGCGAGAGATTCAGTGAGTAGAGCAGGGCTGTAAAGAGAGACATTCAGTGAGAAGAGTTGGACTGTTAATCGAGAGGTTCAGATAGCAGAGCAGGACTGTAAAGAGACAGAGGCTGTAAAGAGAGAAATTCAGTGAGCAGAGCGGGGCTGTAAAGAGAGAGCTTCAGTTAGAGGAGCTGGACTGTTAATTGAGAGGTTCAGTTAGCAGGGCAGTACTTTAATGATAGTGATTCAGTGAGCAGAGCAGGACTGTAAAGAGAGAGATTCAGTGAGCAGAGTGGGACTGTAAAGAGAGAGATTCAGTGAGCAGAGCAGGACTGTAAAGAGAGAGATTCAGTGAGCAGAGCGGGGCTGTAAAGAGAGAGATTCAGTGAGCAGAGTGGGACTGTAAAGAGAGAGATTCAGTGAGCAGAGCGGGGCTGTAAAGAGAGAGATTCAGTGAGCAGATCTGGATTTAAAGAGAGAGTTCCAGTTAGCAGATCGGGGCTATAAAGAGAGACATTCAGTGAGCAGAGCAGGAATGTAAAGAGAGAGATTCAGTGAGAAGAGCTGGACTGTAAATGGAGAGATTCAGTGAACAGATCTGGATTTAAAGAGAGAGTTCCAGTTAGCAGAGTGGGGCTATAAAGTGAGACATTCAGTGAGCAGAGTGGGACTGTAAAGATAGATATTCAGTGAGCAGAGTGGGACTGTAAAGATAGATATTCAGTGAGCAGAGTGGGACTGTAAAGAGAGAGATTCAGTGAGCAGAGCGGGGCAGTAAAGAGAGAGATTCAGTGAGCACAGCTGGACTGCAAAGAGACAGATTCAGTGAGCAGTGCGGGGCTGTAAAGAGAGAGATTCAGTGAGCAGAGCTGGACTGTAAAGCGACAGATTCAGTGAGCAGAGCGGGACTGTAAAGAGAGAGTTTCAGAGAGCAGAGCGGTATTGTGAAGGGAGATACTCAGTAAACAGGCCGAGACTTTAAAGAGAGAGATTCCGTGAGCAGAGCGGGGATATAAAGAGAGAGATTCAGAGAGCAGAGCGGGATTGTAAAGAGAGATATTCAGTGAACAGGACGAGACTTTAAAGAGAGAGATTCAGAGAGCAGAGCGGGATTGTAAAGAGAGATATTCAGTGAACAGGACGAGACTTTAAAGAGAGAGATTCAGTGAGCAGAGCGGGACTGTAAAGAGAGATATTCAGTGAGCAGAGTGTGGCTGCAAACAGCGAGATTCAATGAGCCAACAGGGTCTGTAAGAAGAGAAATTCAGTGAGCAGAGCGGGGCTGTAAAGAGAGAGATTCAGTTAGAAGAGCTGGACTGTTAATTGAGAGAATCAGTTAGCAGGGCAGTACTTTAATGAGAGAGATTCAGTGAGCTGAGCAGGACTGTAAAGAGAGAGATTCAGTGAACAGAGCGGGACTGTAAAGAGAGAGATTCAGTGAGCAGAGCTGAAATGTAAAGAGAGATTCAGTGAGCAGGGTGGGACTGTAAAGAGAGAGATTCAGTGAGAAGAGTTGGACTATAAATCGAGAGGTTCAGATAGCAGAGCAGGACTGTAAATAGACAGAGGCTGTAAAGAGAGAAATTCAGTGAGCAGAGCGGGGCTGTAAAGAGGGAGATTCAGTTAGAAGAGCTGGACTGTTAATTGAGAGGTTCAGTTAGCAGGGCAGTACTTTAATGATAGTGATTCGGTGAGCAGAGCAGGACTGTAAAGAGAGAGATTCAGTGAGCAGAGCGGGACTGTAAAGAGAGAGATTCATTGAGCAGAGCGGGACTGTAAAACGAGAGATTCAGTTAGCAGAGCGGTGATGTAAAGGGAGAAATTCAGTGGCAGAGGGGTTGAAAAGAGTAATTCAGTGAGCAGAGCGGGGGGTGTAATAAGAGAGATTCAATGAGTATAGCAGAGAGGTAAAGAGAGAGATTCAGTGAGCAGAGCGGGGTTGTAAAGAGAGAGATTAATTTAGCAGAATGGGACTATAAAGGGAGAGATTCAGTTAAGAGAAAGGGAATGTAACGAGAGAGATTCAGTTCGAAGAGCGGGGCTGTAAAGAGAGAGTTTCAGTGAACAGATCGGGACTTTAAAGAGAGAGTTTCAGTTAGCAGAGCAGGACAGTAAAGAGAGAGATTCAGTGAGCAGTGCGGGGTTGTAAGGAGAGAGACTCAGAGAGCAGAGTGGGGATGTAAAGAGAGAGATTCAGTGAGAAGAGCTGGACTGTAAAGAGAGAGATTCAGTTAGCAGGGCAGTACATTAACGAGAGAGAATTACCTGGAAAAACTCAGCAGGTCTGGCAGCATCGGCGGAGAAGAAAAGAGTTGACGTTTCGAGTCCTCATGACCCTTCGACAGAACTTGATTTCGAGTCCAAATCAAGTTCTGTCGAAGGGTCATGAGGACTCGAAACGTCAACTCTTTTCTTCTCCGCCGATGCTGCCAGACCTGCTGAGTTTTTCCAGGTAATTCTGTTTTTGTTTTGGATATCCAGCATCCGCAGTTTTGTTTTGTCATTAACGAGAGAGGTTCAGTGAGCAGAGAGGGACTGTAAAGGGAGAAATTCAGTGAGCTGAGTGGGGGTGTTGAGAGAGAGATTCAGTGAGCAGAGCAGGATTGTAAAGGGAGATATTCAGTGAGCAGAGTGGGACTGTTAATCGAGAGGTTCAGTGAGCAGAGCAGGACTGTAAAGAGACAGATTCAGTGAGCAGAGCGGGACTGTAAAGAGAGAGATTCAGTGAGAAGAGTTGGACTATAAATCGAGAGGTTCAGATAGCAGAGCAGGACTGTAAAGAGACAGAGGCTGTAAAGAGAGAGATTCAGTGAGCAGAGCGGGGCTGTAAAGAGGGAGCTTCAGTTAGAAGAGCTGGACTGTTAATTGAGAGGTTCAGTTAGCAGGGCAGTACTTTAATGATAGTGATTCAGTGAGCAGAGCGGTGTTGTAAAGAGAGAGATTCAGTGAGCAGAGCGGGGCTGTTAATCGAGAGGTTCAGTTAGCAGGGCAGTACTTTAACAAGAGAGGTTCCGTGAGCAGAGCGGGACTGTAAATCGAGTGGTTCAGTTAGCAGAGCAGGACTTTAAGGAGAGAGATTCAGTGAGCAAAGCTGGACCATAAAGAGAGAGATTCAGTGAGCAGAGCAGAGAGGTAAAGAGGGAGATTCAGTGAGCAGAACAGGTCTGTACAGAGAGAGGTTCAGTGACTGAGTGGGACTGTAAAGAGAGATATTCAGTGAGCACAACGGGAATGTAAACCGAGAGAATCAGAGAGCAGAGCGGGATTGTAAAGAGAGACATTCAGTGATCAAAGCGGGGATATAAAGAGAGAGAGTCAGTGAGCAGTGACTTATTTTAAAGGGAGAGATTCAGTGAGCAGAGCGGGACTGTAATCAGAGAGATTCAGTGAGCAGAACGGTGCTGTAAAGGGAGAAATTCAGTGAGCTGAGTGGGGGTGTAATGAGAGAGATTTAATGAGCATAGCAGGGAGGTAATGACAGAGATTCCGTGAGCAGAGCGGGACTGTAAAGAGAGAGATTCAGTGAGCAGAGCGGGACTGTAAAGAGAGAGATTCATTTAGCAGAACGGGACTGTAAAGAGAGAGAATCAGTGACCAGAGCGGGGCTGTAAAGAGGGAGATTCAGTGAGCAAACCCGGACTGTAATGTGAGACATTCAGTGAGCAGATCGGGACTCTAAAGAGAGAGATTCAGTGAAGAGAAAGGGATGGAACGAGAGAGATTCAGTTAGAAGAGCAGGGATATAAAGAAAGAGATTCAGTGAGCAGAGCGGGATTGTAAAGAGAGATATTCAGTGAACAGGACGAGACTTTAAAGAGAGAGATTCAGTGAGCAGAGCGGGACTGTAAAGAGAGATATTCAGTGAGCAGAGTGTGGCTGCAAACAGCGAGATTCAATGAGCCAACAGGGTCTGTAAGAAGAGAAATTCAGTGAGCAGAGCGGGGCTGTAAAGAGAGAGATTCAGTTAGAAGAGCTGGACTGTTAATTGAGAGGTTCAGTTAGCAGGGCAGTACTTTACTGAGAGAAATTCAGAGAGCAGAGCGGAACTGTAAAGCGAGAGATTCAGTGAGCAGAGCTGGACTGTTAATCGAGAGGTTCAGTTAGCAGAGCAGAACTGTAAGTGGAGAGATTCAATGAGCAGAGCGGGACTGTAAAGAGAGAGATTCAGTGAGCAGGGCGGAACTGCAAAGAGACAACTTCAGTGAGTAGAGTGGGGGTGTAGAGAGAGAGATTCATTGAGCAGAGCGGGACTGTAATCAGAGAGATTCAGTGAGTAGAGTGGGGGTGTAGAGAGAGAGATTCATTGAGCAGAGCGGGACTGTAATCAGAGAGATTCAGGGACCAGAGGGGTTGCAAAGAGTAAGTCAGTGAGCAGAGCGGGAGAGTAATGAGAGAGATTCAATGAAAATAGCAGGGAGGTAAAGAGAGAGATTCAGTGAGCAGAGCGGGACTGTAAAGAGAGAGATTCATTTAGCAGAATGGGACTGTAAAGAGAGAGAGAGTGAGTGAACTGAACCGGACGGTAAAGAGATTCAGTTAGCTGAGCGGGGCTGTAACGGGAGAGATTCATTTAGCAGATCGTTACTGTAAAGAGAGAGTTTCAGTGTAGAGAAAGGGACTGTAACGAGAGAGATTCAGTTAGAAGAGCGGGGCTGTAAAGAGAGAGATTCAGTGAGCATTGCGGGGTTGTAAGGAGAGAGATTCAGTGAGCAGAGTGGGGCTGTTAAGAAAGAGATTCAGTGAGCAGAGCGGGACTGTAAAGAGAGAGATTCAGTGAGCAGAGTGGGACTGTAAAGAGAGAGATTCACTTAGAAGAGCTGGACTGTTAATCGAGAGGTTCAGTTAGCAGGGCAGTACTTTAACGAGAGAGATTCAGTGAGCAGAGCGGGACTGTAAATCGAGTGGTTCAGTTAGCAGAGCAGGACTTTAAGGAAAGAGATTCAGTGAACAAAGTGGGACTGTAAATCGAGATTTTCAGCTGGCAGAGCAGGACTTTAAAGAGCATGATTCAGTGAGCAGAGTGGTGGAGTAAAGAGTGAGATTCAGTGACCAGAGCAGGGCTGTAAAGAGAGAGATTCAGTGAGCAGAGCGCTGGAGTAAAGAGTGAGATTCAGTGACCAGAGCGGGGCTGTAAAGAGGGAGATTCAGTGAGCAAACTCGGACTGTAATGTGAGACATTCAGTGAGCAGAGCAGCGCTGTAAAGGGAGAGATTCATTTAACAGATCGGGACTGTAAAGAGAGCGATTCAGTGAAGAGAAAGGGACTGTAACGAGAGAGATTCAGTTAGAAGAGCGGGGGTGTAAAGAGAGGGATTCAGTGAGCAGAGCGGGGCTGTAAAGAGAGAGTTTCAGTTAGCAGAGCGGGGCTGTAAAGAGAAACATTCAGTGAGCAGAGCAGGACTGTAAAGGGAGAGATTCAGTGAGCAGAGCGGGGCTTGAAAGAGAGAGATTCAGTTAGAAGAGCTGGATTGTTAAAAGAGAGGTTCAGATAGCAGGGCAAAAACAGAATTACCTGGAAAAACTCAGCAGGTCTGGCAGCATCGGCGGAGAAGAAAAGAGTTGACGTTTTTCTTTTCTCCGCCGATGCTGCCAGACCTGCTGAGGTTTTCCAGGTAATTCTGTTTTTGTTTTGGATTTCCAGCATCCGCAGTTTTCTTTGTTTTCATCAGTTAGCAGGGCAGTACTTTACTGAGAGAGTTTCAGTGAGCAGAGCGGGGTTGTAAAGTGATAGATTCAGTGAGCAGAGCGGGGTTATAAAGGGAGAGATTCAGTGAGCAGAGCTGGACTGGAAAGTGAGAGACTCAGAGAGCAGAGTGGGACTGTAACGACAGAGATTGATTGTGCAGAGCGGGACTGTAAAGAGAGAGATTCAGTGAGCAGAGCGGGGGTGTAAAGAGAGAGATTCAGTGAGCAGAGCGGCTGTAAAGAGAGAGATTCAGTGAGCAGAGCGGCTGTAAAGAGAGAGATTCAGTGAGCAGAGCGGGGCTGTAAAGAGAGAGATTCAGTGAGCAGAGCGGGGGTGTAAAGAGAGAGATTCAGTGAGCAGAGCGGCTGTAAAGAGAGAGATTCAGTGAGCAGAGCGGCTGTAAAGAGAGAGATTCAGTGAGCAGAGCGGGGCTGTAAAGAGAGAGATTCAGTGAGCAGAGCGGCTGTAAAGAGAGAGATTCAGTGAGCAGAGCGGGGCTGTAAAGAGAGAGATTCAGTGAGCAGAGCTGGACTGTAAAGAGAGAGATTCAGTGAGCAGAGCGGGGCTGTAAAGAGAGAGATTCAGTTAGAAGAGCTGGACTATTAATTGAGAGGTTCAGTTAGCAGGGCAGTGCTATAATGAGAGAGACTCAGTGAGCATAGCAGGACTGTAAAGAGAGAGATTCAGTGAGCAGAGTTGGATTATAAATCGAGAGGTTCAGATAGCAGAGCAGGACTGTAAAGAGACAGAGGCTGTAAAGGGAGAGATTCAGTGAGCAGAGCGGGGCTGTAAAGAGAGAGATTCAGTTAGAAGAGCTGGACTGTAAAGAGAGAGATTCAGGGAGCAGAGCGGGGTTGTAAAGAGAGAGATTCAGTGAGCAGAGCGGGACTGTAAAGAGAGAGATTCAGGGAGCAGAACGGGACTGCAAACAGATTCAGGGAGCAGAGCGTGGCAGTTACGAGAGTGATTCAGTGAGCAGAGCAGGGAGGGAAAGAGAGAGATTCTTTGAGCAGAGCAGGGCTGTACAGAGAGAGGTTCAGTAACAGAGCGGGACTGTAAAGAGAGACATTCAGTGAGCACAACGGGAATGTAAACCAAGAGATTCAGTGAGCAGAGCGGGGTTGTAAAGAGAGAGATTCATGGTGCAGACCGGGACTGTAAAGAGAGGGATTCAGTGAGCAGTGCAGGGAGGGAAAGAGAGAGATTCTTTGAGCAGAGCAGGGCTGTACAGAGAGAGGTTCAGTAACAGAGCGGGACTGTAAAGAGAGACATTCAGTGAGCAGAGCGGGGTTGTAAAGAAAGAGATTCACTGAGCAGAGCGGGACTGTAAAGAAGAGATTCATTTAGCAGAACGGGACTGTAAAGTGAGAGATTCAGTGAGCAGAGCGGGACTGTAAAGACAGAGATTCATTTAGCAGAGCGGTACTGTAAAGAAGAGATTCACTGAGCAGAGCGGGACTGTAAACAGAGAGTTTCAGTGAGCAGAGCAGAGCTGTAAAGAAATACATTCATTTAGCAAAACGGGACTGTAAAGAGAGAGATTCAGTCAGCTGAGCCGGACTATAAGTAGATTCAGTGAGCAGAGCAGGACTGTAAAGAGAGAGATTCAGTGAGCAGAGCGGGACTGTAAAGAGAGAGATTCAGTGAGCAGAGCGGTGCTATAAAGGGAGAAATGCAGTGAGCAGAGTGGGGTTATAAAGAGTATTTCAGTGAACAAAGCAGGGGTGTAATGAGAGAGATTCAATGAGCAGAGCGGTGGAGGAAAGAGAGAGATTCAGTGAGCAGAGCGGGGCTGTAAAGAGGGAGATTCAGTGAGCAAAGCCGGACTGTAATGTGAGACATTCAGTGAGCAGAGCAGCACTGTAAAGGGAGAGATTCATTTAGCAGATCGGGACTGTAAAGAGAGAGATTCAGTGAAGAGAAAGGGACTGTAACGAGAGAGATTCAGTTAGAAGAGCGGGACTGTAATGAGAGCGATAGAGTGAGCAGAGTGGGACTGTAAATAGAGAGATTCAGTGAACAGATTGGGAATTTAAAGAGAGAGATTCAGTGCCCAGAGCTGGACAGCAAAGACAGAGATTCAGTTAGCAGAAAAGGGTTATAAAGTGAGAGGTTCAGTGAACAGAGCCATACTTTAAAAAGAGAAATTCAGTGAGCAGAGCGGGACTGTAAATTGAGAGGTTCAGTTAGCAGAGCAGGACTTTAAAGAACGAGATTCAGTGAGCAGAGCGGGACTGTAAATAGATTCTGTGAGCAGACCTGGACTGTCAAGAGAGAGATTCAGTGAGCAGAACGGGACTGTAAACAGAGAGATTCAGTGAGCAGAGCGGGACTGTAAACAGAGAGATTCAGTGAGCAGAACGGGACTGTAAACAGAGAGATTCAGGGAGCAGAGCGTGGCTGTAAAGAGAGTGATTCAGTGAGCAGAGCAGGAAAGAAAGGAGAGAGATTCAGTGAGCAGAGCGGGGCTGTAAAGAGGGAACTTCAGTTAGAAGAGCTGGACTGTTAATTGAGAGGTTCAGTTAGCAGGGCAGTACTTTAATGATAGTGATTCAGTGAGCAGAGCGGTGTTGTAAAGAGAGAGATTCAGTGAGCAGAGCGGGGCTGTTAATCGAGAGGTTCAGTTAGCAGGGCAGTACTTTAACAAGAGAGGTTCCGTGAGCAGAGCGGGACTGTAAATCGAGTGGTTCAGTTAGCAGAGCAGGACTTTAAGGAGAGAGATTCAGTGAGCAAAGCTGGACCATAAAGAGAGAGATTCAGTGAGCAGAGCAGAGAGGTAAAGAGGGAGATTCAGTGAGCAGAACAGGTCTGTACAGAGAGAGGTTCAGTGACTGAGTGGGACTGTAAAGAGAGATATTCAGTGAGCACAACGGGAATGTAAACCGAGAGAATCAGAGAGCAGAGCGGGATTGTAAAGAGAGACATTCAGTGATCAAAGCGGGGATATAAAGAGAGAGAGTCAGTGAGCAGTGACTTATTTTAAAGGGAGAGATTCAGTGAGCAGAGCGGGACTGTAATCAGAGAGATTCAGTGAGCAGAACGGTGCTGTAAAGGGAGAAATTCAGTGAGCTGAGTGGGGGTGTAATGAGAGAGATTTAATGAGCATAGCAGGGAGGTAATGACAGAGATTCCGTGAGCAGAGCGGGACTGTAAAGAGAGAGATTCAGTGAGCAGAGCGGGACTGTAAAGAGAGAGATTCATTTAGCAGAACGGGACTGTAAAGAGAGAGAATCAGTGACCAGAGCGGGGCTGTAAAGAGGGAGATTCAGTGAGCAAACCCGGACTGTAATGTGAGACATTCAGTGAGCAGATCGGGACTCTAAAGAGAGAGATTCAGTGAAGAGAAAGGGATGGAACGAGAGAGATTCAGTTAGAAGAGCAGGGATATAAAGAAAGAGATTCAGAGAGCAGAGCGGGATTGTAAAGAGAGATATTCAGTGAACAGGACGAGACTTTAAAGAGAGAGATTCAGAGAGCAGAGCGGGATTGTAAAGAGAGATATTCAGTGAACAGGACGAGACTTTAAAGAGAGATATTCAGTGAGCAGAGCGGGACTGTAAAGAGAGATATTCAGTGAGCAGAGTGTGGCTGCAAACAGCGAGATTCAATGAGCCAACAGGGTCTGTAAGAAGAGAAATTCAGTGAGCAGAGCGGGGCTGTAAAGAGAGAGATTCAGTTAGAAGAGCTGGACTGTTAATTGAGAGGTTCAGTTAGCAGGGCAGTACTTTACTGAGAGAAATTCAGAGAGCAGAGCGGAACTGTAAAGCGAGAGATTCAGTGAGCAGAGCTGGACTGTTAATCGAGAGGTTCAGTTAGCAGAGCAGAACTGTAAGTGGAGAGATTCAATGAGCAGAGCGGGACTGTAAAGAGAGAGATTCAGTGAGCAGGGCGGAACTGCAAAGAGACAACTTCAGTGAGTAGAGTGGGGGTGTAGAGAGAGAGATTCATTGAGCAGAGCGGGACTGTAATCAGAGAGATTCAGTGAGTAGAGTGGGGGTGTAGAGAGAGAGATTCATTGAGCAGAGCGGGACTGTAATCAGAGAGATTCAGGGACCAGAGGGGTTGCAAAGAGTAAGTCAGTGAGCAGAGCGGGAGAGTAATGAGAGAGATTCAATGAAAATAGCAGGGAGGTAAAGAGAGAGATTCAGTGAGCAGAGCGGGACTGTAAAGAGAGAGATTCATTTAGCAGAATGGGACTGTAAAGAGAGAGAGAGTGAGTGAACTGAACCGGACGGTAAAGAGATTCAGTTAGCTGAGCGGGGCTGTAACGGGAGAGATTCATTTAGCAGATCGTTACTGTAAAGAGAGAGTTTCAGTGTAGAGAAAGGGACTGTAACGAGAGAGATTCAGTTAGAAGAGCGGGGCTGTAAAGAGAGAGATTCAGTGAGCATTGCGGGGTTGTAAGGAGAGAGATTCAGTGAGCAGAGTGGGGCTGTTAAGAAAGAGATTCAGTGAGCAGAGCGGGACTGTAAAGAGAGAGATTCAGTGAGCAGAGTGGGACTGTAAAGAGAGAGATTCACTTAGAAGAGCTGGACTGTTAATCGAGAGGTTCAGTTAGCAGGGCAGTACTTTAACGAGAGAGATTCAGTGAGCAGAGCGGGACTGTAAATCGAGTGGTTCAGTTAGCAGAGCAGGACTTTAAGGAAAGAGATTCAGTGAACAAAGTGGGACTGTAAATCGAGATTTTCAGCTGGCAGAGCAGGACTTTAAAGAGCATGATTCAGTGAGCAGAGTGGTGGAGTAAAGAGTGAGATTCAGTGACCAGAGCAGGGCTGTAAAGAGAGAGATTCAGTGAGCAGAGCGCTGGAGTAAAGAGTGAGATTCAGTGACCAGAGCGGGGCTGTAAAGAGGGAGATTCAGTGAGCAAACTCGGACTGTAATGTGAGACATTCAGTGAGCAGAGCAGCGCTGTAAAGGGAGAGATTCATTTAACAGATCGGGACTGTAAAGAGAGCGATTCAGTGAAGAGAAAGGGACTGTAACGAGAGAGATTCAGTTAGAAGAGCGGGGGTGTAAAGAGAGGGATTCAGTGAGCAGAGTGGGACTGTAAAGAGAGAGTTTCAGTTAGCAGAGTGGGGCAATAAAGAGAAACATTCAGTGAGCAGAGTGGGACTGTAAAGAGAGAGATTCAGTGAGCAGAGCGGGGCTGTAAAGAGAAACATTCAGTGAGCAGAGCAGGACTGTAAAGGGAGAGATTCAGTGAGCAGAGCGGGGCTTGAAAGAGAGAGATTCAGTTAGAAGAGCTGGATTGTTAAAAGAGAGGTTCAGTTAGCAGGGCAAAAACAGAATTACCTGGAAAAACTCAGCAGGTCTGGCAGCATCGGCGGAGAAGAAAAGAGTTGACGTTTTTCTTTTCTTCACCGCCGATGCTGCCAGACCTGCTGAGGTTTTCCAGGTAATTCTGTTTTTGTTTTGGATTTCCAGCATCCGCAGTTTTCTTTGTTTTCATCAGTTAGCAGGGCAGTACTTTACTGAGAGAGTTTCAGTGAGCAGAGCGGGGTTGTAAAGTGATAGATTCAGTGAGCAGAGCGGGGTTATAAAGGGAGAGATTCAGTGAGCAGAGCTGGACTGGAAAGTGAGAGACTCAGAGAGCAGAGTGGGACTGTAACGACAGAGATTGATTGTGCAGAGCGGGACTGTAAAGAGAGAGATTCAGTGAGCAGAGCGGGGGTGTAAAGAGAGAGATTCAGTGAGCAGAGCGGCTGTAAAGAGAGAGATTCAGTGAGCAGAGCGGCTGTAAAGAGAGAGATTCAGTGAGCAGAGCGGGGCTGTAAAGAGAGAGATTCAGTGAGCAGAGCTGGACTGTAAAGAGAGAGATTCAGTGAGCAGAGCGGGGCTGTAAAGAGAGAGATTCAGTTAGAAGAGCTGGACTATTAATTGAGAGGTTCAGTTAGCAGGGCAGTGCTATAATGAGAGAGACTCAGTGAGCATAGCAGGACTGTAAAGAGAGAGATTCAGTGAGCAGAGTTGGATTATAAATCGAGAGGTTCAGATAGCAGAGCAGGACTGTAAAGAGACAGAGGCTGTAAAGGGAGAGATTCAGTGAGCAGAGCGGGGCTGTAAAGAGAGAGATTCAGTTAGAAGAGCTGGACTGTAAAGAGAGAGATTCAGGGAGCAGAACGGGACTGCAAACAGATTCAGGGAGCAGAGCGTGGCAGTTACGAGAGTGATTCAGTGAGCAGAGCAGGGAGGGAAAGAGAGAGATTCTTTGAGCAGAGCAGGGCTGTACAGAGAGAGGTTCAGTAACAGAGCGGGACTGTAAAGAGAGACATTCAGTGAGCACAACGGGAATGTAAACCAAGAGATTCAGTGAGCAGAGCGGGGTTGTAAAGAGAGAGATTCATGGTGCAGACCGGGACTGTAAAGAGAGGGATTCAGTGAGCAGTGCAGGGAGGGAAAGAGAGAGATTCTTTGAGCAGAGCAGGGCTGTACAGAGAGAGGTTCAGTAACAGAGCGGGACTGTAAAGAGAGACATTCAGTGAGCAGAGCGGGGTTGTAAAGAAAGAGATTCACTGAGCAGAGCGGGACTGTAAAGAAGAGATTCATTTAGCAGAACGGGACTGTAAAGTGAGAGATTCAGTGAGCAGAGCGGGACTGTAAAGACAGAGATTCATTTAGCAGAGCGGTACTGTAAAGAAGAGATTCACTGAGCAGAGCGGGACTGTAAACAGAGAGTTTCAGTGAGCAGAGCAGAGCTGTAAAGAAATACATTCATTTAGCAAAACGGGACTGTAAAGAGAGAGATTCAGTCAGCTGAGCCGGACTATAAGTAGATTCAGTGAGCAGAGCAGGACTGTAAAGAGAGAGATTCAGTGAGCAGAGCGGGACTGTAAAGAGAGAGATTCAGTGAGCAGAGCGGTGCTATAAAGGGAGAAATGCAGTGAGCAGAGTGGGGTTATAAAGAGTATTTCAGTGAACAAAGCAGGGGTGTAATGAGAGAGATTCAATGAGCAGAGCGGTGGAGGAAAGAGAGAGATTCAGTGAGCAGAGCGGGGCTGTAAAGAGGGAGATTCAGTGAGCAAAGCCGGACTGTAATGTGAGACATTCAGTGAGCAGAGCAGCACTGTAAAGGGAGAGATTCATTTAGCAGATCGGGACTGTAAAGAGAGAGATTCAGTGAAGAGAAAGGGACTGTAACGAGAGAGATTCAGTTAGAAGAGCGGGACTGTAATGAGAGCGATAGAGTGAGCAGAGTGGGACTGTAAATAGAGAGATTCAGTGAACAGATTGGGAATTTAAAGAGAGAGATTCAGTGCCCAGAGCTGGACAGCAAAGACAGAGATTCAGTTAGCAGAAAAGGGTTATAAAGTGAGAGGTTCAGTGAACAGAGCCATACTTTAAAAAGAGAAATTCAGTGAGCAGAGCGGGACTGTAAATTGAGAGGTTCAGTTAGCAGAGCAGGACTTTAAAGAACGAGATTCAGTGAGCAGAGCGGGACTGTAAATAGATTCTGTGAGCAGACCTGGACTGTCAAGAGAGAGATTCAGTGAGCAGAACGGGACTGTAAACAGAGAGATTCAGTGAGCAGAGCGGGACTGTAAACAGAGAGATTCAGTGAGCAGAACGGGACTGTAAACAGAGAGATTCAGGGAGCAGAGCGTGGCTGTAAAGAGAGTGATTCAGTGAGCAGAGCAGGAGTGAAAGGAGAGAGATTCAGTGAGCAGAGCAGGGCTGTACAGAGAAAGGTGCAGTGACAGAGCGGGACTGTAAAGAGAGAGATTCAGTGTGCAGAGCGGGACTGTAAATTGAGAGATACAGTGAGCAGAGCCGGAATGTAAACTGAGGGATTCAGTGAGCAGTGCGGGGCTGTAAACATAGATATTCAGGGTGCAGAGCTGGACTTAAAGAGTGAGATTCAGTGAGCAGAGCAGTGGAGTAAAGAGAGAGATTCGGTGACCAGAGCAGGGCTGTAAAGAGAGAGTTTCAGTGAGCAGAGCGGGACTGTAAAGAGAGAGATTCAGTTAGAAGTGCAGGACTGTTAATTGAGAGGTTCAGTTAGCAGGGCAGTACTTTAATGAGAGAGATTCAGTGAGCAGAGCGGGGTTGTAAAGAGAGAGATTCAGTGAGCAGAGCTGGAGTGTTAATCGAGAGGTTCAGTGAGCAGAGCGGGGTTGTAAAGAGAGAGATTCAGTGAGCAGAGCTGGAGTGTTAATCGAGAGATTCAGTGAGCAGAGCTGGAGTGTTAATCGAGAGTTTCAGTGAGCAGAGCGGGACTGTAAAGAGTGAGTTTCAGTGGGCAGAGCGGTATTGTGAAGGGAGATATTCAGTAAACAGGCCGAGACTTTAAAGAGAGAGATTCAGTGAGCAGAGCGGGGATATAAAGAGAGATATTCAGAGAGCAGAGCAGGATTGTAAAGAGAGATATTCAGTGAACAGGGCGAGACTTTAAAGTGAGAGATTCAGTGAGCAGAGCGGGGCTGTAAAGAGAGAGATTCAGTTAGAAGAGCTGGACTGTTAATTGAGAGAATCAGTAAGGACGGCAGTACTTTAATGAGAGAGATTCAGTGAGCAGAGCGGGGCTGTGAAGAGAGAGATTCAGTGAGCAGAGCGGGGTTGTAAAGAGAGAGATTCAGTGAGCAGAGCTGGAGTGTTAATCGAGAGATTCAGTGAGCAGAGCTGGAGTGTTAATCGAGAGTTTCAGTGAGCAGAGCGGGACTGTAAAGAGTGAGTTTCAGTGAGCAGAGCGGTATTGTGAAGGGAGATATTCAGTAAACAGGCCGAGACTTTAAAGAGAGAGATTCAGTGAGCAGAGCGGGGATATAAAGAGAGATATTCAGAGAGCAGAGCGGGATTGTAAAGAGAGATATTCAGTGAACAGGGCGAGACTTTAAAGTGAGAGATTCAGTGAGCAGAGCGGGGCTGTAAAGAGAGAGATTCAGTTAGAAGAGCTGGACTGTTAATTGAGAGAATCAGTTAGCAGGGCAGTACTTTAATGAGAGAGATTCAGTGAGCTGAGCAGGACTGCAAAGAGAGAGATTCAGTGAGCAGAGCGGGGCTGTAAAGCGAGAGATTCAGTGAGCAGAGCTGGACTGTAAAAAGAGATTCAGTGATCAGAGCGGGACTGTAAAGAGATACATTCAGTGAGAAGAGTTGGACTATAAATCGAGAGGTTCAGATAGCAGAGCAGGACTGTAAATAGACAGAGGCTGTAAAGAGAGAAATTCAGTGAGCAGAGCAGGGTTGTACAGAGAGAGATTCAGTGAGCAGAGCAGGGTTGTACAGAGAGAGATTCAGTGAGCAGAGCGGGACTGTAAAGAGAGACATTCAGTGAGCAGAGCGGGACTGTAAAATGAGAGATTCAGTTAGCAGAGCGGTGCTGTAAAGGGAGAAATTCAGTGGCAGAGGGGTTGAAAAGAGTAATTCAGTGAGCAGAGCGGGGGTGTAATAAGAGAGATTCAATGAGTATAGCAGAGAGGTAAAGAGAGAGATTCAGTGAGCAGAGCAGGGTTGTAAAGAGAGAGATTAATTTAGCAGAATGGGACTGTAAATGGAGAGATTCAGTGAAGAGAAAGGGACTGTAACGAGAGAGATTCAGTTCGAAGAGCGGGGCTGTAAAGAGAGAGATTCAGTGAACAGATCGGGACTTTAAAGAGAGAGTTTCAGTTAGCAGAGCAGGACAGTAAAGAGAGAGGTTCAGTGAGCAGTGCGGGGTTGTAAGGAGAGAGACTCAGAGAGCAGAGTGGGGATGTAAAGAGAGAGGTTCAGGGAGCAGAGCGGGACTGTAAAGCGACAGATTCAGTGAGCAGAGCGGGACTGTAAAGAGAGAGATTCAGTGAGCAGAGCGGTATTGTGAAGGGAGATATTCAGTAAACAGGGCGAGACTTGAAAGAGAGTGATTCAGTGAGCAGAGCGGGATTGTAAAGAGAGAGCTTCAGTGAGCAGAGTGTGGCTGCAAACAGCGAGATTCAATGAGCCAACAGGGTCTGTAAGAAGAGAAATTCAGTGAGCAGAGCGGGGCTGTAAAGAGAGAGATTCAGTTAGAAGAGCTGGACTGTTAATTGAGAGGTTCAGTTAGCAGGGCATTACTTTAATGAGAGAAATTCAGTGAGCAGAGCGGAACTGTAAAGAGAGAGATTCAGTGAACAGAGCGGTGTTGTAAAGCGAGAGATTCAGTGAGAAGAGTTGGACTGTTAATCGAGAGGTTCAGTTAGCAGAGCAGGACTGTAAAGAAACAGATTCAGTGAGTAGAGTGGGACTGTAAATGGAGAGATTCAGTGAGCAGAGCTGGACTGTAAAGAGAGAGATTCAGTGAGCAGTGACGTATTTTAAAGGGAGAGATTCAGTGAGCAGAGCGGGACTGCAAAGAGACAGCTTCAGTGAGTAGATCGGGGGTGTAGAGAGAGAGATTGATTGAGCAGAGCGGGACTGTAATCAGAGAGATTCAGTGAGCAGAGCGGTGCTGTAAAGGGAGAAATTCAGTGAGCAGAGGGGTTGCAAAGAGTAAGTCAGTGAGCAGAGTGGGGGTGTAATGAGAGAGATTCAATGAAAATAGCAGGGAGGTAAAGAGAGAGATTCAGTGAGCAGAGCGGGACTGTAAAGAGAGAGATTCAGTGAGCAGAGCGGGGCTGTAAAGAGAGAGATTCATTTAGCAGAATGGGACTGTAAAGAGAGAGATTCAGTGAGCAGAGCGGGGCTGTAAAGAGAGAGATTCATTTAGCAGAATGGGACTGTAAAGAGAGAGAGAGTGAGTGAACTGAACCGGACGGTAAAGAGATTCAGTTAGCAGAGCGGGGCTGTAACGGGAGAGATTCATTTAGCAGATCGTTACTGTAAAGAGAGAGTTTCAGTGTAGAGAAAGGGACTGTAATGAGAGAGATTCAGTTAGAAGAGTGGGGCTGTAAAGAGAGAGATTCAGTGAGCATTGCGGGGTTGTAAGGAGAGAAATTCAGTGAGCAGAGTGGGGCTGTTAAGAGAGAGTTTCAGTGAGCAGAGCTGGACTGTAAAGAGAGAGATTCAGTGAGCATTGCGGGGTTGTAAGGAGAGAGATTCAGTGAGCAGAGTGGGGCTGTTAAGAGAGAGATTCAGTGAGCAGAGCTGGACTGTAAAGAGAGAGATTCAGTGAGCAGAGTGGGACTGTAAATTGAGTGGTTCAGTTAGCAGAGCAGGACATTAAGGAAAGAGATTCAGTGAAAAAAGTGGGACTGTAAATCGAGAGTTTCAGTTGGCAGAGCAGGACTTTAAAGAGCATGATTCAGAGAGCAGAGTGGGGATGTAAAGAGAGAGATTCAGTGAGTAGAGCGGGACTGTAAAGAGAGAGATTCAGTGAGCAGAGCGCTGGAGTAAAGAGTGAGATTCAGTGACCAGAGCGGGGCTGTAAAGAGGGTGATTCAGTGGGCAAACTCGGACTGTAATGTGAGACATTCAGTGAGCAGAGCAGCGCTGTAAAGGGAGAGATTCATTTAGCAGATCGGGACTGTAAAGAGAGAGATTCAGTGAAGAGAAAGGGACTGTAACGAGAGAGATTCAGTTAGAAGAGCGGGGGTGTAAAGAGAGAGATTCAGTGAGCAGAGTGGGGCAATAAAGAGAGACATTCAGTGAGAAGAGTGGGACTATAAAGCGAGTGATTCAGTGAGCAGAGCGGGGCTGTAAAGAGAGAGATTCAGTTAGAAGAGCTGGACTGTTAATTGAGATGTTCAGTTAGCAGGGCAGTACTGTATTGAGAGAGTTTCAGTGAGCAGAGCGGGGTTGTAAAGTGAGAGATTCAGTGAGCAGAGCGGGACAGTAAAGAGAGAGATTCAGGGAGCAGAGCGGGGTTAAAAAGGGAGAGATTCAGTGAGCAGGGCGAGACTTTAAACAGAGAGATTCCGTGAGCATGAGCGGGGATATAAAGAGAGAGATTCAGAGAGCAGAGCGGGATTGTAAAGAGAGAGATTCAGTTAGAAGAGCCTGACTGTTAATTCAGAGGTTCAGTTAGCAGGGCAGTACTTTAATGAGAGAGATTCAGTGAGCAGAGCGGTACTGTAAAGATAGAAATTCAGTGAACAGAGCAGGGTTGTAAAGCGAGAGATTCAGTGAGCAGAGATGGACTGTAAAGCGAGAGATTCAGTGAGTAGAGCAGGGCTGTAAAGAGAGACATTCAGTGAGAAGAGTTGGACTGTTAATCGAGAGGTTCAGATAGCAGAGCAGGACTGTAAAGAGACAGAGGCTGTAAAGAGAGATTCAGTGAGCAGAGCGGGGCTGTAAAGAGAGAAATTCAGTGAGCAGAGTGAGTGAGCAGAGCAGGAATGTAAAGAGAGAGATTCAGTGAGAAGAGCTGGACTGTAAATGGAGAGATTCAGTGAGCAGATCTGGATTTAAAGAGAGAGTTCCAGTTAGCAGAGCGGGGCTATAAAGTGAGACATTCAGTGAGCAGAGTGGGACTGTAAAGAGAGAGATTCAGTGAGCAGAGCTGGACTGTAAAGAGATTGTTTCAGTGAACAGACTGGGACATTAAACAGAGAGTTTCAGTGAGCAGAGCAGGACAGTAAAGAGAGAGATTCAGTGAGCATTGCGGGGTTGTAAGGAGAGAGATTCAGTGAGCAGAGTGGGGCTGTTAAGAGAGAGATTCAGTGAGCAGAGCTGGACTGTAAAGAGAGAGATTCAGTGAGCAGAGTGGGACTGTAAAGAGAGAGATTCAGTTAGAAGAGCTGGACTGTTAATCGAGAGGTTCAGTTAGCAGGGCAGTACTTTACTGAGAGAGATTCAGTGAACAAAGTGGGACTGTAAATCGAGATTTTCAGTTGGCAGAGCGGGACTGTAAAGAGACAGATTCAGTGAGCAGAGTGGTGGAGTAAAGAGTGAGATTCAGTGACCAGAGCAGGGCTGTAAAGAGAGAGATTCAGTGAGCAGAGCGCTGGAGTAAAGAGTGAGATTCAGTGACCAGAGCGGGGCTGTAAAGAGGGAGATTCAGTGAGCAAACTCGGACTGTAATGTGAGACATTCAGTGAGCAGAGCAGCGCTGTAAAGGGATAGATTCATTTAACAGATCGGGACTGTAAAGAGAGCGATTCAGTGAAGAGAAAGGGACTGTAACGAGAGAGATTCAGTTAGAAGAGCGGGGGTGTAAAGAGAGAGATTCAGTGAGCAGAGTGGGACTGTAAAGAGAGAGATTCAGTGAGCAGAGTGGGACTGTAAAGAGAGAGATTCATTGAACAGATCGGGACTTTAAAGAGAGAGTTTCAGTTAGCAGAGTGGGGCAATAAAGAGAGAGATTCAGTGAGCAGAGCTGGACTGTAAAGAGAGTGATTCAGTGAGCAGAGTGGAAATGTAAAGAGAGAGATTCAGTGAGAAGAGCTGGACTGTTAATCGAGAGATTCAGTTAGCAGAGCAGGACTGTAAATAGACAGATTCAGTGATCAGAGCGGGACTGTAAAGAGACAGATTCAGTGAGCAGAGCAGGAATATAAAGAGAGAGACTCAGAGAGCAGATCGGGATTATAAAGGGAGATATTCAGTAAACAGGGCGAGACTTTAAAGAGAGAGATTCCGTGAGCAGAGCGGGGATATAAAGAGAGAGATTCAGAGAGCAGAGCGGGATTGTAAAGAGAGATATTCAGTGAACCGGGCGAGAATTTAAAGTGAGAGATTCAGTTAGCAGAGCGGGACTGTAAAGGGAGAGATTCAGTGAGCAGAGTGTGGCTGTAAACAGCGAGATTCAATGAGCCAACAGGGGCTGTAAGAAGAGAAATTCAGTGAGCAGAGCGGGGCTGTAAAGAGAGAGATTCAGTTAGAAGAGCTGGACTGTTAATTGAGAGGTTCAGTTAGCAGGGCAGTGCTTTACTGAGAGAGATTCAGTGAGCAGAGCGGTACTGTAAAGATAGAAATTCAGTGAACAGAGTGGGACTGTAAGGAGAGAGATTCAGTGAGCAGAGCGGGGCTGTAAAGAGAGAGATTCAGTTAGAAGAGCTGGACTATTAATTGAGAGCTTCAGTTAGCTGGGCAGTGCTTTAATGAGAGAGACTCAGTGAGCATAGCAGGACTGTAAAGAGAGAGATTCAGTGAGCAGAGTTGGATTATAAATCGAGAGGTTCAGATAGCAGAGCAGGACTGTAAATAGACAGAGGCTGTAAAGAGAGAGATTCAGTGAGCAGAGCGGGGCTGTAAAGAGAGAGTTTCAGTGAGCAAAACAGAGATATATAGAGAGAGATTCAGTGAGCAGAGCCGAGAGGTAAAGAGGGAGATTCACTGAGCAGAACAGGTCTGTACAGAGAAAGGTTCAGTGACAGAGTGGGACTGTAAAGAGAGAGATTCAGTGAGCACAACGGGAATGTAAACCGAGAGAATCAGAGAGCAGAGCGGGATTGTAAAGAGAGATATTCAGTGAGCAGAGTGTGGCTGCAAACAGCGAGATTCAATGAGCCAACAGGGTCTGTAAGAAGAGAAATTCAGTGAGCAGAGCGGGGCTGGAAAGAGAGAGATTCAGTTAGAAGAGCTGGACTGTTAATTGAGAGGTTCAGTTAGCAGGGCAGTACTTTAATGATAGTGATTCAGTGAGCAGAGCTGGACTGTAAAGACAGAGATTCAGTGAGCAGAGTGGAAATGTAAAGAGAGAGATTCAGTTAGCAGAGCAGGACTGTAAATGGAGAGATTCAATGAGCAGAGCGGGACTGTAAAGAGAGAGATTCAGTGAGCAGAGCGGGACTGTAATCAGAGAGATTCAGGGACCAGAGGGGTTGCAAAGAGTAAGTCAGTGAGCAGAGCGGGGGTGTAATGAGAGAGATTCAATGAAAATAGCAGGGAGGTAAAGAGAGAGATTCAGTGAGCAGAGCGGGACTGTAAAGAGAGAGATTCATTTAGCAGAATGGGACTGTAAAGAGAGAGAGTGAGTGAACAGAACAGGACGGTAAAGAGATTCAGTTAGCAGAGCGGGGCTGTAAAGGGAGAGATTCATTTAGTAGATCGTTACTGTAAAGAGAGAGTTTCAGTGTAGAGAAAGGGACTGTAACGAGAGAGATTCAGTTAGAAGAGCGGGGCTGTAAAGAGAGAGATTCAGTGAGCATTGCGGGGTTGAAAGGAGAGAGATTCAGTGAGCAGAGTGGGGCTGTTAAGAAAGAGATTCAGTGAGCAGAGCGGGACTGTAAAGAGAGAGATTCAGTGAGCAGAGCGGGACTGTAAAGAGAGAGATTCAGTGAGCAGAGCGGGACTGTAAAGAGAGAGATTCAGTGAGCAGAGTGGGGCTGTTAAGAAAGAGATTCAGTGAGCAGAGCGGGACTGTAAAGAGAGAGATTCAGTGAGCAGAGCTGGACTGTAAAGAGATTGTTTCAGTGAACAGACTGGGACATTAAACAGAGAGTTTCAGTGAGCAGAGCAGGACAGTAAAGAGAGAGATTCACTTAGAAGAGCTGGACTGTAAATCGAGAGGTTCAGTTAGCAGAGCAGTACTTTAACGAGAGAGTTTCAGTGAGCAGAGCAGGACTGTAAATCGAGTGGTTCAGTTAGCAGAGCAGGACTTTAAGGAAAGAGATTCAGTGAGCAAAGTGGGACTGTAAATCGAGAGTTTCAGTTGGCAGAGCAGGACTTTAAAGAGCATGATTCAGTGAGCAGAGCGGGACTGTAAATCGATTCAGAGAGCAAAGCGGGACTGTAAAGAGAGAGATTCAGTGAGCAGAGCGGGACTGTAAAGAGAGAGATTCAGTGAGCAGAGCGGGACTGTAAATCGATTCAGTGAGCAAAGCGGGACTGTAAAGAGAGAGATTCAGTGAGCAGAGCGGGACTGTAAAGAGAGAGATTCAGTGAAGAGATCGGGACTGTAAAGAGAGAGATTCAGTGAGCAGAGCAGGACTGTAAAGGGAGAGATTCAGTTAGAAGAGCTGGACTGTTAATTGAGAGGTTCAGTTAGCAGGGCAGTACTTTACTGAGAGATTCAGTGAGCAGAGCGGGACAGTAAAGAGAGAGATTCAGTGAGCAGAGCAGGACTGTAAAGAGAGAGATTCAGTGAGCAGAGCGGGACTGTAAAGAGAGAGATTCAGTGAGCAGAGCAGGACTGTAAAGAGAGAGATTCAGTGAGCAGAGCGGGGGTGTAAAGAGAGAGATTCATTGAACAGATCGGGACTTTAAAGAGAGAGTTTCAGTTAGCAGAGTGGGGCAATAAAGAGAAACATTCAGTGAGCAGAGCTGGACTGTAAAGAGAGTGATTCAGTGAGCAGAGTGGAAATGTAAAGAGAGAGATTCAGTGAGAAGAGCTGGACTGTTAATCGAGAGGTTCAGTTAGCAGAGCAGGACTGTAAATAGACAGATTCAGTGATCAGAGCGGGACTGTAAAGAGACAGATTCAGTGAGCAGAGCGGGGTTATAAAGGGAGATATTCAGTAAACAGGGCGAGACTTTAAAGAGAGAGATTCCGTGAGCAGAGCGGGGATATAAAGAGAGAGATTCAGAGAGCAGAGCGGGATTGTAAAGAGAGATATTCAGTGAACCGGGCGAGAATTTAAAGTGAGAGATTCAGTTAGCAGAGCGGGATTGTAAAGAGAGAGATTCAGTGAGCAGAGTGTGGCTGTAAACAGCGAGATTCAATGAGCCAACAGGGTCTGTAAGAAGAGGAATTCAGTGAGCAGAGCGGGGCTGTAAAGAGAGAGATTCAGTTAGAAGAGCTGGACTGTTAATTGAGAGGTTCAGTTAGCAGGGCAGTACTTTACTGAGAGAGATTCAGTGAGAAGAGCGGGACTGTAAAGAGAGAGATTCAGTGAGCAGAGTTGGATTATAAATCGAGAGGTTCAGATAGCAGAGCAGGACTGTAAATAGACAGAGGCTGTAAAGAGAGAGATTCAGTGAGCAGAGCAGGACTGTAAAGAGAGAGTTTCATTGAGCAAAACAGAGATATATAGAGAGAGATTCAGTGAGCAGAGCGGGGTGGTAAAGAGAGAGATTCAGTGAGCAGAGCGGGGCTGTAAAGAGAGAGATTCAGTGAGCAGATCGGGACTGTAAAGAGAGAGATTCAGTGAGCAGAGCAGAGAGGTAAAGAGGGAGATTCAGTGAGCAGAACAGGTCTGTACAGAGAAAGGTTCAGTGACAGAGTGGGACTGTAAAGAGAGAGATTCAGTGAGCACAACGGGAATGTAAACCGAGAGAATCAGAGAGCAGAGCGGGATTGTAAAGAGAGATATTCAGTGAGCAGAGTGTGGCTGCAAACAGCGAGATTCAATGAGCCAACAGGGTCTGTAAGAAGAGAAATTCAGTGAGCAGAGCGGGGCTGGAAAGAGAGAGATTCAGTTAGAAGAGCTGGACTGTTAATTGAGAGGTTCAGTTAGCAGGGCAGTACTTTAATGATAGTGATTCAGTGAGCAGAGCTGGACTGTAAAGACAGAGATTCAGTGAGCAGAGTGGAAATGTAAAGAGAGAGATTCAGTTAGCAGAGCAGGACTGTAAATGGAGAGATTCAATGAGCAGAGCGGGACTGTAAAGAGAGAGATTCAGTGAGCAGAGCGGGACTGTAATCAGAGAGATTCAGGGACCAGAGGGGTTGCAAAGAGTAAGTCAGTGAGCAGAGCGGGAGTGTAATGAGAGAGATTCAATGAAAATAGCAGGGAGGTAAAGAGAGAGATTCAGTGAGCAGAGCGGGACTGTAAAGAGAGAGATTCATTTAGCAGAATGGGACTGTAAAGAGAGAGAGTGAGTGAACAGAACAGGACGGTAAAGAGATTCAGTTAGCAGAGCGGGGCTGTAAAGGGAGAGATTCATTTAGTAGATCGTTACTGTAAAGAGAGTTTCAGTGTAGAGAAAGGGACTGTAACGAGAGAGATTCAGTTAGAAGAGCGGGGCGGTAAAGAGAGAGATTCAGTGAGCATTGCGGGGTTGAAAGGAGAGAGATTCAGTGAGCAGAGCGGGACTGTAAAGAGAGAGATTCAGTGAGCAGAGCGGGACTGTAAAGAGAGAGATTCACTTAGAAGAGCTGGACTGTAAATCGAGAGGTTCAGTTAGCAGAGCAGTACTTTAACGAGAGAGATTCAGTGAGCAGAGCAGGACTGTAAATCGAGTGGTTCAGTTAGCAGAGCAGGACTTTAAGGAAAGAGATTCAGTGAGCAAAGGGGGACTGTAAATCGAGAGTTTCAGTTGGCAGAGCAGGACTTTAAAGAGCATGATTCAGTGAGCAGAGCGGGACTGTAAATCGATTCAGAGAGCAAAGCGGGACTGTAAAGAGAGAGATTCAGTGAGCAGAGCGGGACTGTAAAGAGAGAGATTCAGTGAAGAGATCGGGACTTTAAAGAGAGAGATTCAGTTAGCAGAGTGGGGCAATAAAGAGAAACATTCAGTGAGAAGAGTGGGACTGTAAAGAGAGAGATTCAGTGAGCAGAGCGGGACAGTAAAGAGAGAGATTCAGTGAGCAGAGCGGGGTTATAAAGAGACAGATTCAGTGATCAGAGCGGGACTTCAAATGGACAGATTCAGTGAGCAGAGCGGGAATATAAAGAGAGAGACTCAGAGAGCAGATCGGGATTATAAAGGGAGATATTCAGTAAACAGTGCGAGACTTTAAAGAGAGAGATTCCGTGAGCAGATTGGGATTATAAAGGGAGATATTCAGTAAACAGGGCGAGACTTTAAAGAGAGAGATTCCGTGAGCAGTGCGGGGATATAAAGAGAGAGATTCAGAGAGCAGAGCGGGATTGTAAAGAGAGGTATTCAGTGAACAGGGCGAGACTTTAAAGAGAGATTCAGTGAGCAGAGCGGGATTGTAAAGAGAGAGCTTCAGTGAGCAGAGTGTGGCTGTAAACAGCGAGATTCAATGAGCCAACAGGGTCTGTAAGAAGAGAAATTCAGTGAGCAGAGCGGGGCTGTAAAGAGAGAGATTCAGTTAGAAGAGCTGGACTGTTAATTCAGAGGTTCAGTAGCAGGGCAGTACTTTACTGAGAGAGATTCAGTGAGCAGAGCGGGACTGTAAATGGAGAGATTCAGTGAGCAGAGCGGGACTGTAAATGGAGAGATTCAGTGAGCAGAGCGGGACTGTAAATGGAGAGATTCAGTGAGCAGAGCAGAGATATATAGAGAGAGATTCAGTGAGCAGTGACGTATTTTAAAGGGAGAGATTCAGTGAGCAGAGTGGGACTGTAAAGAGACAACTTCAGTGAGTAGAGCGGGGGTGTAGAGAGAGAAATTCATTAAGCAGAACGGGACTGTAAAGAGAGAGATTCAGTGAGCAGGGCGGGGTTATAAAGAGAGAGATTCAGTGAGCAGGGCGGGGTTATAAAGAGAGAGATTCAGTGAGCAGGGCGGGGTTATAAAGAGAGAGATTCAGTGAGCAGTGACGTATTTTAAAGGGAGAGATTCATTGAACAGAGCGGGACTGTAAACAGAGAGATTCAGGGAGCAGAGCGGTGCTGTAAAGGGAGAAATTCAGTGAGCAGAGGGGCTGTGAAGAGTAATTCAGTGAGCAGAGCCGGGGTGTAATGAGAGAGATTCAATGAGCATAGCAGAGAGGTAAAGAGGGAGATTCAGTGAGCAGACCGGGGCTGTAAAGAGGGAGATTCAGTGAGCAAACTCGGACTGTAATGTGAGACACTCAGTGAGCAGAGCAGCGCTGTAAAGGGAGAGATTCATTTAGCTGATTGGGACTGTAAAGAGAGCGATTCAGTGAAGAGAAAGGGACTGTAACGAGAGAGATTCAGTTAGAAGAGCGGGGGTGTAAAGAGAGAGATTCAGTGAGCAGAGCGGGGCTGTAAAGAGAGAGTTTCAGTTAGCAGAGTGGGGCAATAAAGAGGAACATTCAGTGAGAAGAGTGGGACTATAAAGCGAGTGATTCAGTGAGCAGAGCAGGACTGTAAAGGGAGAGATTCAGTGAGCAGAGCGGGGCTGTAAAGAGAGAGATTCAGTGAGCAGAGCTGGACTGCAAAGAGAGAGATTCAGTGAGCAGAGCTGGGCTGTAAAGAGAGAGATTCAGTGAGCAGAGTGGGACTGTAAAGAGAGAGATTCAGTTAGAAGAGCTGGACTGTTAATTGAGACGTTCAGTTAGCAGGGCAGTACTTTTTTGAGAGAGTTTCAGTGAGCAGAGCGGGGTTGTAAAGTGAGAGATTCAGTGAGCAGAGCGGGACTGTAAAGAGAGAGATTCAGTGAGCAGAATGGGACTGTAAATGGAGAGATTCAGTGAGCAGAGCAGAGATATATAGAGAGAGATTCAGTGAGCAGTGACGTATTTTAAAGGGAGAGATTCAGTGAGCAGAGTGGGACTGTAAAGAGACGACTTCAGTGAGTAGAGCGGGGGTGTAGAGAGAGAAATTCATTAAGCAGAACGGGACTGTAAAGAGAGAGTTTCAGTGAGCAGAGCAGAGATATATAGAGAGAGAGATTCAATGAGCGTAGCAGAGAGATAAAGAGAGAGATTCAGTGAGCAGGGCGGGGATATAAAGAGAGAGATTCAGTGAGCAGTGACATATTTTAAAGGGAGAGATTCATTGAACAGAGCGGGACTGTAAACAGAGATTCAGGGTGCAGAGCGGTGCTGTAAAGGGAGAAATTCAGTGAGCAGAGGGGCTGTGAAGAGTAATTCAGTGAGCAGAGCCGGGGTGTAATGAGAGAGATTCAATGAGCATAGCAGAGAGGTAAAGATAGAGATTCAGTGAACAGAAAGGGACTGTAAAGAGTGAGATTCAGTGTGCAGAGCGGGACTGTAAATTGAGAGATACAGTGAGCAGAGCCGGAATGTAAACCGAGAGATTCAGTGAGCAGAGCGGGGCTGTAAACATAGATATTCAGGGTGCAGAGCTGGACTTAAAGAGTGAGATTCAGTGAGCAGAGCAGTGGAGTAAAGAGAGAGATTCGGTGACCAGAGCAGGGCTGTAAAGAGGGAGATTCAGTGAGCAAACCCGGACTGTAATGTCAGAGATTCAGTGAGCAGAGCAGGGCTGTAAAGGGAGAGATTCATTTAGCTGATTGGGACTGTAAAGAGAGAGATTCATTGAAGAGAAAGGGACTGTAATGAAAGAGATTCAGTTAGAAGAGCGGGGCTGGAAAGAGAGGGATTCAGTGAACAGATTGGGAATTTAAAGAGAGAGATTCAGTGAGCAGAGGGGGACTGTAAAGACAGAGATTCAATTCACCGAAAGGGGTTATAAAGTGAGAGGTTCAGTGAACAGAACCGTACTTTTAAAAGAGAGATTCAGTGCGCATAGCGGGACTGGAAAGAGAGAGATTCAGTGAGCAGAGCAGGACTGTAATGAGTCAGATTCAGTGAGTGGAAATGGACTTTAAAGAGAGAGATTCAGTCAGCAGAGCATGACTGCAAATAGATTCACTGAGCTGAGCGTGACAGTAAAAAGAGAGATTCAGAGAGCAGAGTGGGACTGTAAAGAGAGATTCAGTGAGAAGAGTTGGATTATAAATCGAGAGGTTCAGATAGCAGAGCAGGACTGTAAAGAGACAGAGGCTGTAAAGAGAGAAATTCAGTGAGCAGAGCGGGGCTGTAAAGAGGGACCTTCAGTTAGAAGAGCTGGACTGTTAATTGAGAGGTTCAGTTAGCAGTGCAGTACTTTAATGATAGTGATTCAGTGAGCAGAGCAGGACTGTAAAGAGAGAGATTCAGTGAGCAGAGTGGGGTTGTAAAGAGAAAGATTCATTTAGCAGAACGGGACTGCAAAGAGACAGATTCAGTGAGCAGAGCTGGACTGTAAAGAGGGAGATTCAGTGAGCAGAGCGGGATTGTAAGTGAGATATTCAGTGAACAGAGCGGGGCTGTAAAGAGAGAGATTCAGTTAGAAGAGCTGGACTGTTAATTGAGAGAATCAGTTAACAGGGCAGTACTTTAATGAGAGATTCAGTGAGCAGAGTGGGACTGTAAAGAGAGAGATTCAGTGAGAAGAGTTGGACTACAAATCGAGAGGTTCAGATAGCAGAGCAGGACTGTAAAGTGACAGAGGCTGTAAAGAGAGAAATTCAGTGAGCAGAGCGGGGCTGTAAAGAGGGAGCTTCAGTTAGAAGAGCTGGACTGTTAATTGAGAGGTTCAGTTAGCAGGGCAGTACTTTAATGATAGTGATTCAGTGAGCAGAGCAGGACTGTAAAGACAGAGATTCAATACACAGAAAGGGGTTATAAAGTGAGAGGTTCAGTGAACAGAACCGTACTTTTAAAAGAGAGATTCAGTGCGCAGAGCGGGACTGGAAAGAGAGACATTCAGTCAGCAAAGCAGGACTGTAAAGGGAGAGATTCAGTGAGCAGAGCAGGACTGTAATGAGTCAGATTCAGTGAGTGGAGATGGACTTTAAAGAGAGAGATTCAGTCAGCAGAGCATGACTGCAAATAGATTCACTGAGCAGAGCGTAACAGTAAAAAGAGAGATTCAGTGAGAAGAGTTGGATTATAAATCGAGAGGTTCAGATAGCAGAGCAGGACTGTAAAGAGACAGAGGCTGTAAAGAGAGAGATTCAGTGAGCAGAGCGGGGCTGTAAAGAGAGAGATTCATTTAGCAGAATGGGACTGTAAAGAGAGAGAGAGTGAGTGAACAGAACAGGACGGTAAAGAGATTCAGTTAGCAGAGCGGGGCTGTAAAGGGAGAGATTCATTTAGCAGATCGTTACTGTAAAGAGAGAGTTTCAGTGTAGAGAAAGGGACTGTAATGAGAGAGATTCAGTTAGAAGAGCGGGGCTGTAAAGAGAGAGATTCAGTGAGAATTGCGGGGTTGTAAGGAGAGAGATTCAGTGAGCAGAGTGGGGCTGTTAAGAAAGAGATTCAGTGAGCAGAGCTGGACTGTAAAGAGAGAGATTCAGTGAGCAGAGTGGTACTGTAAAGAGATTGTTTCAGTGAACAGACTGGGACATTAAACAGAGAGTTTCAGTGAGCAGAGCAGGACAGTAAAGAGAGAGATTCAGTGAGCATTGCGGGGTTGTAAGGAGAGAGATTCAGTGAGCAGAGTGGGGCTGTTAAGAGAGAGATTCAGTGAGCAGAGCTGGACTGTAAAGAGAGAGATTCAGTGAGCAGAGTGGGACTGTAAAGAGAGAGATTCAGTGAGCAGAGCGGGACTGTAAAGAGAGAGATTCACTTAGAAGAGCTGGACTGTTAATCGAGAGGTTCAGTTAGCAGGGCAGTACTTTAACGAGAGAGATTCAGTGAGCAGAGCGGGACTGTAAATCGAGTGGTTCAGTTAGCAGAGCAGGACTTTAAGGAAAGAGATTCAGTGAACAAAGTGGGACTGTAAATCGAGATTTTCAGTTGGCAGAGCAGGACTTTAAAGAGCATGATTCAGTGAGCAGAGTGGTGGAGTAAAGAGTGAGATTCAGTGACCAGAGCAGGGCTGTAAAGAGAGAGATTCAGTGAGCAGAGCGCTGGAGTAAAGAGTGAGATTCAGTGACCAGAGCGGGGCTGTAAAGAGGGAGATTCAGTGAGCAAACTCGGACTGTAATGTGAGACATTCAGTGAGCAGAGCAGCGCTGTAAAGGGAGAGATTCATTTAACAGATCGGGACTGTAAAGAGAGCGATTCAGTGAAGAGAAAGGGACTGTAACGAGAGAGATTCAGTTAGAAGAGCGGGGGTGTAAAGAGAGGGATTCAGTGAGCAGAGCGGGGCTGTAAAGAGAAACATTCAGTGAGCAGAGCAGGACTGTAAAGGGAGAGATTCAGTGAGCAGAGCGGGGCTTGAAAGAGAGAGATTCAGTTAGAAGAGCTGGATTGTTAAAAGAGAGGTTCAGTTAGCAGGGCAAAAACAGAATTACCTGGAAAAACTCAGCAGGTCTGGCAGCATCGGCGGAGAAGAAAAGAGTTGACGTTTTTCTTTTCTTCTCCGCCGATGCTGCCAGACCTGCTGAGGTTTTCCAGGTAATTCTGTTTTTGTTTTGGATTTCCAGCATCCGCAGTTTTCTTTGTTTTCATCAGTTAGCAGGGCAGTACTTTACTGAGAGAGTTTCAGTGAGCAGAGCGGGGTTGTAAAGTGATAGATTCAGTGAGCAGAGCGGGGTTATAAAGGGAGAGATTCAGTGAGCAGAGTGGAAATGTAAAGAGAGAGATTCAGTGAGCAGAGCTGGACTGTTAATCGAGAGGTTCAGTTAGCAGAGCAGGACTGTAAATAGACAGATTCAGTGATCAGAGCGGGACTGTAAAGAGACAGATTCAGTGAGCAGAGCAGGAATATAAAGAGAGAGACTCAGAGAGCAGAGCGGGATTATAAAGGGAGATATTCAGTAAACAGGGCGAGACTTTAAAGAGAGAGATTCCATGAGCAGAGCGGGGATATAAAGAGAGAGATTCAGAGAGCAGAGCGGGATTGTAAAGAGAGATATTCAGTGAACCGGGCGAGAATTTAAAGTGAGAGATTCAGTGAGCAGAGCGGGGCTGTAAAGAGAGAGATTCAGGGAGCAGAGTGTAGCTGCAAACAGCGAGATTCAATGAGCCAACAGGGTCTGTAAGAAGAGAAATTCAGTGAGCAGAGCGGGGCTGTAAAGAGAGAGATTCAGTTAGAAGAGCTGGACTGTTAATTCAGAGGTTCAGTTAGCAGGGCAGTACTTTACTGAGAGAGATTCAGTGAGCAGAGCGGTACTGTAAAGATAGAAATTCAGTGAACAGAGCGGGACTGTAAGGAGAGAGATTCAGTGAGCAGAGCGGGGCTGTAAAGAGAGACATTCAGTGAGCAGAGCGGGGTTGTAAAGCGAGAGATTCAGTGAGCAGAGCGGGATTGTAAAGAGAGAGATTCAGTGAGCAGAGCTGGACTGTAAAGAGAGAGATTCAGTGAGCAGAGCGGGGCTGTAAAGAGAGAGATTCAGTTAGCAGAGCGGGATTGTAAAGAGAGAGATTCAGTGAGCAGAGTGTGGCTGTAAACAGCGAGATTCAATGAGCCAACAGGGTCTGTAAGAAGAGAAATTCAGTGAGCAGAGCGGGGCTGTAAAGAGAGAGATTCAGTTAGAAGAGCTGGACTGTTAATTCAGAGGTTCAGTTAGCAGGGCAGTACTTTACTGAGAGAGATTCAGTGAGCAGAGCGGTACTGTAAAGATAGAAATTCAGTGAACAGAGCGGGACTGTAAGGAGAGAGATTCAGTGAGCAGAGCGGGGCTGTAAAGAGAGACATTCAGTGAGCAGAGCGGGACTGTAAAGAGAGAGATTCAGTGAGCAGAGCGGGGCTGTAAAGAGAGAGATTCAGTTAGAAGAGCTGGACTATTAATTGAGAGCTTCAGTTAGCTGGGCAGTGCTATAATGAGAGAGACTCAGTGAGCATAGCAGGACTGTAAAGAGAGAGATTCAGTGAGCAGAGTTGGATTATAAATCGAGAGGTTCAGATAGCAGAGCAGGACTGTAAAGAGACAGAGGCTGTAAAGAGAGAAATTCAGTGAGCAGAGCGGGGCTGTAAAGAGAGAGATTCAGTGAGCAGAGTGGAAATGTAAACAGAGTGATTCAGTTAGCAGAGCAGGACTGTAAATGGAGAGATTCAATGAGCAGAGCGGGACTGTAAAGAGAGAGATTCAGTGAGCAGTGACGTATTTTAAAGGGAGAGATTCAGTGAGCAGAGCGGGACTGTAATCAGAGAGATTCAGGGACCAGAGGGGTTGCAAAGAGTAAGTCAGTGAGCAGAGCGGGGGTGTAATGAGAGAGATTCAATGAAAATAGCAGGGAGGTAAAGAGAGAGATTCAGTGAGCAGAGCGGGACTGTAAAGAGAGAGATTCATTTAGCAGAATGGGACTGTAAAGAGAGAGAGTGAGTGAACAGAACAGGACGGTAAAGAGATTCAGTTAGCAGAGCGGGGCTGTAAAGGGAGAGATTCATTTAGCAGATCGTTACTGTAAAGAGAGAGTTTCAGTGTAGAGAAAGGGGCTGTAAAGAGAGAGATTCAGTGAGCATTGCGGGGTTGAAAGGAGAGAGATTCAGTGAGCAGAGTGGGACTGTAAAGAGAGAGATTCAGTGAGCAGAGTTGGACTGTAAAGAGATTGTTTCAGTGAACAGACTGGGACATTAAACAGAGAGTTTCAGTGAGCAGAGCAGGACTGTAAAGAGAGAGATTCAGTGAGCATTGCGGGGTTGTAAGGAGAGAGATTCAGTGAGCAGAGTGGGGCTGTTAAGAGAGAGATTCAGTGAGCAGAGCAGGACTGTAAATCGATTCAGAGAGCAAAGCGGGACTCAAAAGAGTGAGATTCAGTGAAGAGAAAGGGACTGTAACGAGAGAGATTCAGTTAGAAGAGCGGGGGTGTAAAGAGAGGGATTCAGTGAGCAGAGCGGGACTTCAAATGGACAGATTCAGTGAGCAGAGCGGGAATATAAAGAGAGAGACTCAGAGAGCAGAGTGGGATTGTAAAGGGAGATAATCAGTAAACAGGGCGAGACTTTAAAGAGAGAGATTCCGTGAGCAGTGCGGGGATATAAAGAGAGAGATTCAGAGAGCAGAGCGGGATTGTAAAGAGAGGTATTCAGTGAACAGGGCGAGACTTTAAAGAGAGATTCAGTGAGCAGAGCGGGATTGTAAAGAGAGAGATTCAGTGAGCAGAGCGGGACTGTAAATGGAGAGATTCAGTGAGCAGAGCGGGACTGTAAATGGAGAGATTCAGTGAGCAGAGCAGAGATATATAGAGAGAGATTCAGTGAGCAGTGACATATTTTAAAGGGAGAGATTCAGCGAGCAGAGTGGGACTGTAAAGAGACAACTTCAGTGAGTAGAGCGGGGGTGTAAAGAGAGAGATTCAGTGAGCAGGGCGGGGTTATAAAGAGAGAGATTCAGTGAGCAGGGCGGGGTTATAAAGAGAGAGATTCAGTGAGCAGGGCGGGGTTATAAAGAGAGAGATTCAGTGAGCAGTGACGTATTTTAAAGGGAGAGATTCATTGAACAGAGCGGGACTGTAAACAGAGAGATTCAGGGAGCAGAGCGGTGCTGTAAAGGGAGAAATTCAGTGAGCAGAGGGGCTGTGAAGAGTAATTCAGTGAGCAGAGCCGGGGTGTAATGAGAGAGATTCAATGAGCATAGCAGAGAGGTAAAGAGAGAGATTCAGTGACCAGACCGGGGCTGTAAAGAGGGAGATTCAGTGAGCAAACTCGGACTGTAATGTGAGACACTCAGTGAGCAGAGCAGCGCTGTAAAGGGAGAGATTCATTTAGCTGATTGGGACTGTAAAGAGAGCGATTCAGTGAAGAGAAAGGGACTGTAACGAGAGAGATTCAGTTAGAAGAGCGGGGGTGTAAAGAGAGAGATTCAGTGAGCAGAGCGGGGCTGTAAAGAGAGAGTTTCAGTTAGCAGAGTGGGGCAATAAAGAGGAACATTCAGTGAGAAGAGTGGGACTATAAAGCGAGTGATTCAGTGAGCAGAGCAGGACTGTAAAGGGAGAGATTCAGTGAGCAGAGCGGGGCTGTAAAGAGAGAGATTCAGTGAGCAGAGCTGGACTGCAAAGAGAGAGATTCAGTGAGCAGAGCGGGGCTGTAAAGAGAGAGATTCAGTGAGCAGAGTGGGACTGTAAAGAGAGAGATTCAGTTAGAAGAGCTGGACTGTTAATTGAGACGTTCAGTTAGCAGGGCAGTACTTTTTTGAGAGAGTTTCAGTGAGCAGAGCGGGGTTGTAAAGTGAGAGATTCAGTGAGCAGAGCGGGACTGTAAAGAGAGAGATTCAGTGAACAGAGCGGGACTGTAAATGGAGAGATTCAGTGAGCAGAGCAGAGATATATAGAGAGAGATTCAGTGAGCAGTGACGTATTTTAAAGAGAGAGATTCAGTGAGCAGAGTGGAACTGTAAAGAGACGACTTCAGTGAGTAGAGCGGGGGTGTAGAGAGAGAAATTCATTAAGCAGAACGGGACTGTAAAGAGAGAGTTTCAGTGAGCAGAGCAGAGATATATAGAGAGAGAGATTCAATGAGCGTAGCAGAGAGATAAAGAGAGAGATTCAGTGAGCAGGGCGGGGATATAAAGAGAGAGATTCAGTGAGCAGTGACGTATTTTAAAGGGAGAGATTCATTGAACAGAGCGGGACTGTAAACAGAGATTCAGGGTGCAGAGCGGTGCTGTAAAGGGAGAAATTCAGTGAGCAGAGGGGCTGTGAAGAGTAATTCAGTGAGCAGAGCCGGGGTGTAATGAGAGAGATTCAATGAGCATAGCAGAGAGGTAAAGATAGAGATTCAGTGAACAGAAAGGGACTGTAAAGAGTGAGATTCAGTGTGCAGAGCGGGACTGTAAATTGAGAGATACAGTGAGCAGAGCCGGAATGTAAACCGAGAGATTCAATGAGCAGAGCGGGGTTGTAAACATAGATATTCAGGGTGCAGAGCTGGACTTAAAGAGTGAGATTCAGTGAGCAGAGCAGTGGAGTAAAGAGAGAGATTCAGTGAGCAGAGCGGGGCTGTAAACATAGATATTCAGGGTGCAGAGCTGGACTTAAAGAGTGAGATTCAGTGAGCAGAGCAGTGGAGTAAAGAGAGAGATTCGGTGACCAGAGCAGGGCTGTAAAGAGGGAGATTCAGTGAGCAAACCCGGACTGTAATGTCAGAGATTCAGTGAGCAGAGCAGGGCTGTAAAGGGAGAGATTCATTTAGCTGATTGGGACTGTAAAGAGAGAGATTCATTGAAGAGAAAGGGACTGTAATGAGAGAGATTCAGTTAGAAGAGCGGGGCTGGAAAGAGAGGGATTCAATGAACAGATTGGGAATTTTAAGAGAGAGATTCAGTGAGCAGAGGGGGACTGTAAAGACAGAGATTCAATTCACAGAAAGGGGTTATAAAGTGAGAGGTTCAGTGAACAGAACCGTACTTTTAAAAGAGAGATTCAGTGCGCAGAGCGGGACTGGAAAGAGAGACATTCAGTGAGCAAAGCAGGACTGTAAAGGGAGAGATTCAGTGAGCAGAGCAGGACTGTAATGAGTCAGATTCAGTGAGTGGAAATGGACTTTAAAGAGAGAGTTTCAGTCAGCAGAGCATGACTGCAAATAGATTCACTGAGCTGAGCGTGACAGTAAAAAGAGAGATTTAGTGAGAAGAGTTGGATTATAAATCGAGAGGTTCAGATAGCAGAGCAGGACTGTAAAGAGACAGAGGCTGTAAAGAGAGAAATTCAGTGAGCAGAGCGGGGCTGTAAAGAGGGAGCTTCAGTTAGAAGAGCTGGACTGTTAATTGAGAGGTTCAGTTAGCAGGGCAGTACTTTAATGATAGTGATTCAGTGAGCAGAGCAGGACTGTAAAGACAGAGATTCAATACACAGAAAGGGGTTATAAAGTGAGAGGTTCAGTGAACAGAACCGTACTTTTAAAAGAGAGATTCAGTGCGCAGAGCGGGACTGGAAAGAGAGACATTCAGTCAGCAAAGCAGGACTGTAAAGGGAGAGATTCAGTGAGCAGAGCAGGACTGTAATGAGTCAGATTCAGTGAGTGGCGATGCACTTTAAAGAGAGAGATTCAGTCAGCAGAGCATGACTGCAAATAGATTCACTGAGCTGAGCGTGACAGTAAAAAGAGAGTTTCAGTGAACAGAGGGGGACTGGAAAGAGAGACATTCAGTGAGAAGATTTGGACTATAAATCGAGAGGTTCAGATAGCAGAGCAGGACTGTAAAGAGACAGAGGCTGTAAAGAGAAAAATTCAGTGAGCAGAGCGGGGCTGTAAAGAGGGAGCTTCAGTTAGAAGAGCTGGACTGTTAATTGAGAGGTTCAGTTAGCAGGGCATTACTTTAATGATAGTGATTCAGTGAGCAGAGCAGGACTGTAAAGAGTGAGATTCAGTGAGCAGAGCGGGGTTGTACAGAGAGAGATTCAGTGAACAGATCGGGACTTTAAAGAGAGAGTTTCAGTTAGCAGAGCAGGACAGTAAAGAGAGAGATTCAGTGAGCATCGCGGGGTTGTAAGGAGAGAGACTCAGAGAGCAGAGTGGGGCTGTAAAGAGAGAGATTCAGTGAGAAGAGCTGGACTGTTAATCGAGAGGTTCAGTTCGCAGGGCAGTACATTAACGAGAGAGGTTCAGTGAGCAGAGCGGGACTGTAAAGAGACAGCTTCAGTGAGTAGAGCAGGTGTGTAGAGAGAGATTCATTGAGCAGAACGGGACTGTAAACAGAGAGAGATTCAGCTAGCATAGCGGGGCTGTAAAGAGAGTGATTCAGTGAGCAGAGCAGTGGAGAAAAGAGAGATTCAGTGAGCAGAGCGGGGCTGTAAAGGGAGAGATTCATTTAGCAGATCGGGACTGTAAAGAGAGAGATTCAGTGAAGAGAAAGGGCCTGTAACGAGAGAGTTTCAGTTAGAAGAGTGGGACTGTAAAGAGAGAGATTCAGTGAACAGATCTGGATTTAAAGAGAGAGTTCCAGTTAGCAGAACGGGGCTATAAAGATAGACATTCAGTGAGCAGAGCAGGACTGTAAAGAGAGAGATTCAGTGAGCAGAGCGGGACTGTAAAGATAGATCTTCAGTGAGCAGAGCGGGGCTCTAAAGAACGAGATTCAGTGAGCAGAGCGGGACTGTAAACAGAGAGATTCAGTGAGCAGAGTGGGACTGTAAAGATAGATCTTCAGTGAGCAGAGCGGGACTGTAAAGATAGATCTTCAGTGAGCAGAGCGGGACTGTAAAGATAGATCTTCAGTGAGCAGAGCGGGACTGTAAAGATAGATCTTCAGTGAGCAGAGCGGGACTGTAAAGAGATTCAGTGAGCATAGCGGGACTGTAAAGAGAGATATTCAGAGGGCAGAGCATGAATGTAAAGAGAGAGATTCAGTGAGCAGAGCCGGGGTGTAAAGAGAGAGATTCAGTGAGCAGAGCGCGACTGTAAAGAGAGAGATTAAGTGAGCAGAGCGGGGGTGTAAAGGGAGAGATTCAGTGAGACAGCAGGACTGTGAAGGGAGAGATTCAGTGAATCGAGAGGGGCTGTAATGAGAGAGAATCAGTGAGCAGAGAGGTACTGTAAAGAGAGAGATTCAGTGAGCAGAGCGGGACTGTAAAGAGAGAGATTCAGTGAGAAGTGCGTTGCTGTAAAGGGAGAGATTCAGTAGCAGAGCGGGACTGTAAAGAGAGAGATTCAGTGAGCAGCGCTGGGTGGTAAAGAGAAATTCAGTGAGCAGAGCGTGGTGTAACGAGAGAGATTCAATGAGCAGAGCAGGGAAGTAAAGAGAGAGATCCAGTGAGCAGAGGGTAGCTGTAAAATGAGAGATTCAGTGAGCAAAGCGGGGCTGTATAGAGAGAGATTCAGTGAGCAGAGCATGACTGTAAAGAGAGAGATTCAGAGGGGAGTGCATGACTGTAAAGAGATTGATTCAGTGAGCAGCAGGGGACTGAAAAGAGTGAGGTTCAGAGTAAAGAGCGGGGATGGAAAGAGAGTTTTAGTTCGCGGAGCGATACGGTAAAGAGAGAGATTCAGTGAGCAGAGCGGGACTTTCAAGAAAGAGATTCAGTGAGCAGAGCGGAATTTAAATCGAGAGGTTCAGTTAGCAGAGCAAGATATTAAAGAGAGAGATGTAGTGAGCAGAGCGGGAGTTTAAAGGGATTGATTCAGTGAGAAGAGTGGGACTGTAAAGAGAGATATTCAGAGGGCAGAGCAAGACTGTCAAGAGAGTGACTTCGTGAGCAGAGCGGGGCTGTAAAGAGGGAGATTCAGTGAGCAGAGCGGGATTGTAAAGAGAGAGATTCAGTGAGCAGAACAGGACTGCAAAGAGAGAGATTCAGTAAGCAGTGCGGGACTGTAAATGGAGATAAAAACAAGATAAAAATACCACAGCTTCCAACCTGATAGTCGCCCAACCTCGGACGGCCCGCTTCTATCTCCTACCCAAAATCCACAAACAGAACTGTCCCGGTAGACCGATCGTCTCAGCTTGCTCCTGCCCCACAGAACTCATTTCTCATTATCTTGACTCCCTTCTCTCTCCCCTTGTCCAGTCCCTTCCCACCTACATCCGTGATTCCTCTGACACCTTACGTCACATCAACAATTTCCAGTTCCCTGGTCCCAACCGCTTCCTCTTCACCATGGACGTCCAATCCCTCTACACCTCCATCCCCCACCAGGATGGTCTGAGGGCCCTTAGCTTCTTCCTCGAACAGAGGCCCCAACAATCCCCATCCACCACTACTCTCCTCCGTCTGGCTGAACTTGTTCTCACACTGAACAATTTCTCCTTCAACTCCTCTCACTTCCTCCAAATAAAAGGTGTGGCTATGGGTACCCGCATGGGCCCCAGCTATGCCTGTCTCTTTATGGGGTATGTGGAACATTCCTTGTTCCAGTCCTACTCCGGCCCCCTTCCACAACTCTTTCTCCGGTACATCGATGATTACTTCGGTGCTGCTTCATGCTCTCGTCTGGACTTGGAAAAATTTATTAATTTTGCTTCCAATCTCCACCCCTCCATCATTTTCACATGGTCCATCTCTGACACTTCCCTTCCCTTCCTTGACCTCTCTGTCTCAATCTCTGGTGATAGACTGTCCACCAATATCCATTACAAACCCACCAACTCCCACAGCTACCTCAACTACAGCTCCTCACACCCCGCTTCCTGTAAGGACTCCATCCCATTCACCCAGTTCCTTCACCTCCGTCGCATCTGTTCCGATGATGCTACTTTCAAAAACGGTTCCTCTGACATGTCCTCCTTCTTCCTGAACCGAGGTTTTCCACCCACGGTCGTTGACAGGGCCCTCAACCGTGTCCGGCCAATCACCCACGCATCCGCCCTCACGCCTTCTCCTCCCTCCCAGAAACATGATAGGGTCCCCCTTGTCCTCACTTATCACCCCACCAGCCTCCGCATTCAAAGGATCATCCTCCGCCATTTCCGCCAACTCCAGCATGATGCCACCACCAAACACATCTTCCCTTCACCCCTCCTATCGGCATTCCGTAGGGATCGCTCCCTCCGGGACACCCTGGTCCACTCCTCCATCACCCCCTACTCCTCAACCCCCTCCTATGGCACCACCCCATGCCCACGCAAAAGATGTAACACCTGCCCCTTCACTTCCTCTCTCCTCACCGTCCAAGGGCCCAAACACTCCTTTCAAGTGAAGCAGCATTTCACTTGCATTTCCCCCAACTTAGTCTACTGCATTCATTGCTCCCAATGTGGTCTCCTCTACATTGGAGAGACCAAACGTAAACTGGGTGACCGCTTTGCAGAACACCTGCGGTCTGTCCGCAAGAATGACCCAAACCTCCCTGTCACTTGCCATTTTAACACTGCACCCTGCTCTCTTGCCCACATGTCTGTCCTTGGCTTACTGCATTGTTCCAGTGAAGCCCAACGCAAACTGGAGGAACAACACCTCATCTTCCGACTAGGCACCTTACAGCCTTCCGGACTGAATACTGAATTCAACAACTTTAGGTCGTGAGCTCCCTCCCCCATCTCCACCCCCTTTCTGTTTCCCCCTTTCTTTTGTTTTTTTTCCAATAAATTATATAGATTTTTCTTTTCCCACCTATTTCCATTATTTTTAAATATTTTAAAATCTTTTATGCTCCCCTCACCCCCACTAGAGCTATACCTTGAGTGCCCTACCATCCATTCTTAATTAGCACATTCGTTTAGATAATATCACCAACTTCGACACCTATGTGTTCTTTTGTTCTGTTGTCTGTGACATCTTTTGATGATCTGCTTCTATCACTGCTTGTTTGCCCACACATAGTGTGGACTCCTCCGAGTCCCCTTTGCCTGTGACCCCCTCCGCCTTGTCGTCTGCCCCCTAAGCAGCTGTCCCACAGGAGGGCAGCCAAACCAAACCGGGGCCCTCAAGGCCTCAGATCTCCAGAGGACCCACGCCGGAGTCATCAGAGGCAACAGGGCCGA